>RJWM01005628.1:0-90544 GCA_004363535.1 Dasyprocta punctata
GGAGTAGGCAGAGAGTTCATGAACAAAAATCAGATTGCACGGGAAACACTTCCCAGAATCAACACGTGGGATCTCATCCTACTAAAAAGTTTTTGCATGTCAAAGGAAATCTCCAACAGAGTGAAAAGAAAACCCACAAACTGGGAAAATATCTTAGCCAATTGTCCATCAGACAAAGGACTTCTATCTAAAACATATAAAGAATTAAAAGAAATCAGGCTCCTAATATTCAAGGACCCAATCCAAACATGGGCATCTGAGATGAATACACACTTCTCAGAGAAAGAAAGACAAATGGCAAATAAATATAGGAAAAAATGTTCAACATCAATGGTCATTTGGGAAATGCAAATGAAAACAACACTGAGACTCCATCTCACTCCAGAAAGAATGGCCAAGATTAAAAAATCAACCAACAGCAAAAGCTGGAGGGGCTGTGGGGAAAAAGGAACTCTTCTCCACTGTTGGTGGGAGTGTAGACTGGTGCAGCCACTGTGGAAGTCAGTGTGGAGATTCCTCAAGAAGCTAGGATTAGAGATCCCATTCAACCCAGCTATCCCTCTTCTGGGCATTTTCCCAGAAGAATTGAAAACATCACACTACAGTGATATCTGTGCACGTATGTTTATAGCAACCCAATTTGTAATAGCCAGATCCTGGAAACAACCCAAGTGTCCATCGATCAAAGAATGGATTAAAAAGATGTGGTATTTTTATACAATGGAGTACTACTCAGCTATTAAAGATTGCATTGAGACTTTTGTAAGTAAATGGTCACGACTTGAGACCATACTCGTAAATGAGACAAATCAAACCCACATGTGTAAATACCGTATTGTCTCCCTAGTGTAAGAAACGGAAAAGTGTATATGATCCAAAATCTATAATAAATACTACGTAAGGGTAAAAAACAGCTCAGAGAGCAAGGATGACTGGGAAGGAAAAGACGGAAAGAGAAAAGGGAAGAGGAAAAGATATAAACCTGTATATATGTGTATGTAAGATAACTAAAATGAACACACTGTTGAATCTATTCGTTATTGAGAAAAAACAATTAATATTCATATGATTAGATTAATTTTACATGTCTATATCTGTTAATGTAAGTAACCATTTTGAAGATAACGATATACAGTATCGCAACCATTGTCAAGTTTCTATCATCAGATTTTGTAAACCTGCAGTGTTACTGTTGTATATTTACTGTAGTCGTTTGTCTCTTTTGCTTGTTGTTTTTGTTTTATATGTCTTTTTTCTGTTTTTTCTTCGCTAAAATAAAAAATTTAAAAAAACAAAAAAACCAAATGATTGACTTCAACTCTCAATTAATTAATGCATCTAAGCATTAAGCATCACTAGCTATGAATATCATAAAAAGAAAGATAAGTTAGAAATTCAAAACCATGTATGATCATGCCAGAACACTCAAAACTATGTCTAATTCTAATTTCTTCCAAGTTACAGAAACTAGTTGAGAGGAGAGAATAATAGCAATATATTACAAAAGGAGAATATAATTTAAAAGTAGAATGGGGGGAAATGTACAATTAAAATTCATTTCTCATCTGGCCACATGGTAAGAAATTGTAAAGGATGGAATCTGAACTTGCAAATAAAAGGTCTAAGAGACCTACCAATTTTTAAGAAATAGATGATACTAAACAACGATGTCTAGGGATCCAAATAAAGAAAATTTTTATATGGAAATGACTGCATATAAGACAATGTATTTTTTAAGCATTATGATTGAGACTAGGAAAATGGAAGATTTTCTGGACTTTCAATTTATGGAAGTATTTCCATTTCTATCACTTTTTAAATGAAATGTGCAGTGTTTTTATTTAAATATTATTTCAAAGCATTTTTGTACCAATAATTATATATCAAAAGAGACTTTACATATTGTATTGGTCTATTATATGTCTACGGTATAATTAAATGAGTTCATGACCAATATGGTTTAGTAATATTTAAAATGTTTATTGAAAACTGCTATTATGAAAATAGCTAAAACTTACAGAGCATTTCTCTATAAATAATCATTAAGCTAAAACAATTGAAAAAATAAGAATTTGGTATGCACTGCTAATCTGTTTCTGCATAATTTTAGTGGCAACCTATAGTTTGTGGTCTTTCCTATTTCTGTTTAAAACCTTCAAAACATTAAAAAGGTAATGACTACTTTCTTATTTACATATTTAATATGTTCTCACTGCTAAAATAATGAAAATAAAGAAAACCTTTTAAAATTTAAAAATCCAGTTTTTAAGATGGATTACTAAACAACATCCATGACCCCTGATCATGATAGAACATTATAAATCATGTCACTCCTTGATCACCTGATGGGTTAAAATGATTTCTTCAAGCTATTTGAAAATTAGGGTAATACTTTGTTTTTAGAGTTATATATTCCATTTTCTTTTTATTTTCATGTCAACTATTTTTCTTATAAGCATTCACTTTATATCTTGTCCAATTGTAAATATTCCTTATGTAGCTACAAGTCCTTTATTTCTTTTGTAGAATTTCCAAGTTGTTGGCCTCTTAATTGCTTTTCCTCTCTCAGTCATTTTTTGCAAGCACAGCCCCATGTGGATCTTTTATATATATTATGTTTTTGTGATATTTTAATTGTTTTTAATAATTGACTATAAAAATAAATTTGAAATTAATTTTGTTTCACGTAGTGAGATGGAAAAGTCATTGAAGGAACATTTAAACCTCTCTAAAATTTGAGCTGTTTTAAAACAAAAATTTGAGTAAAGATGGAGTAATATTTAGGTATTGATAGTGACATACAAAGACCGTATTGATAAAAGCTTATTGATTACTAGATAAAACAAGTCCTTTGTGAGACATTTTAGGACATAAATTGATTTTTGCCCTATGATATTAATAACTGTCTCCTGTTAATTAACTGATGTTATAGTAATTGGAATAATTTTGCACTTTAATTAGAGAAAAACATATATATGCAATTTCACCATATTAATTTTATCCACCAACACACTCAATAACCTTGTTATATTTTCTACTGATTACTTTACTATTTGACTAGCAATTTAAATGAATGCATTTTTGGTACAGACACAATCTATCCATATACTGATTACATTCACTTGAAATTTTGATATTACAGAAAGCATAATCTTTGAATTACAGCAAAAGAATTATTTGACATTTGACATAAAACATTTAACTTACACATTGTGTCAAATAGTTCCCCTCTTTTTATGTGTTAAATGGTCATGAAAATAACCATGGAAGCTAAATATTTATAAATGAAGCAGTAGGCATTGCATCAGTTCCACCATTGCCTCAGTGGATTTGTTGTAGAAGCTCACATCTGACAGTGCACTACAGCATCCCGTACATGTTCTTTAGTTTTGATTTATTCCCTTAACCATTCAGAGACAAATTAAGCATAATGATGATAGAACTGAAAATAGGGTTGCTTCATTCAGCCTTCTTAATTAATTCCATCTTTGCCACAATTGCATTATGTTTATGATTCTTATCCTTTTATGACTACTATCAGCACTTTCATTTTTCAATTTTCCTGTAATATATAAATAAAATAAATTCAATAAAATAACCAATTAATTACATAAATCACAAACCCTACCATCCAGATAAAGATGATGACACTGCAGTAGTGAGCTTTGGGCTCTCTGTCAGCATCAACAAGGGATAAATGTACAGATTTGCATACAAAGTACAGTTAGGAATCATAATACATAATGTGCCCATATACAGATTGTAAAAAAAATCAAGCATATAAATGACAAGCTTTCAAAGAGAAAATTCTGTTAAAAGTGTGAAGGCATATTCATTTTTACAATATAGCAGAAAATTAAAATACATATTTGAATATTAGTGATTATCTATGAGTCATTTAGCTGTAACTGAAGAAAATAAAATCTACTCATCATTTCTATATTAATTTTACTCTCCTACTCCTCCCAATTTCAATTAATTACATCATTATTCTTTCATTAGCTCAGCCAAAACTTTGAAGTGATTCTTAAATTATTTCTTTTTCTCATAACTCACGATCAATATAACAGTAAACCTCACTGCCTTTACATTCAAATGGACCCAGAAGCTGACCCATTTCCCTGTTGCCTTTGTCCTATTTCCCGTCCTGCAAAGTGGTTTTTTAAATTTGTTTTTGCCTGATTATTGCATTAGGCAGCCAAATGTTCCCTTTGCTTTGTCTTTGATCCCAAACCACAATGAATCAATATTAACGCAGCCGTGGCATTGATACTGCTAAAATACAAATAATAGTTCATCCCTTTTCTTTCTGAAATTTTCTGGTGGACTTTGAACTCATTCTGAGTAAAATATAAGTTGTTTGCAATGCCCCACCCTGTATACGCATCACTCCTTCCTGTATGTCTCCGATCTGGACTCTCACTGGCTTGATCCAGCAGCTGTCGCCTCCTTGCTAATGTTTGAACACGCTGGTGAGGCCCGCAAGTGTCCATCTGCTGTGTACTCATTCTGGAATCAGCTTCCCTCTGACACATAAATGTTCTCTCCTTATTTTCAGCTTTTCATTAAAATATCTACATTTTAGTGAGGACCCTCACACTACTCTACTTGATATAGCATTTCTTGACTCCCCTTCTTACATCCTATTATCACTATCTGATGTACTCAGCTTACTTATTTATTTGTGTTTGGCCTATTTCCATAATGAAAACTTAAGCTACATTGACAGTAAGTCCTTTCCACATTGTGCACTAGCATTGCAGCTTAACTTTAGATAAATGTGTATAATATATGAGATCGTCCATAGACACTTATGGAATGAATAGAAGAATGTAAATTTTATTATTGTAATTTACTTGTGTGAGCTTTTACTAAATAGTGATGGTCAGGTCCTATCAACACTGTGATAACACGTGACCCAGACCTCCCACTTTCTCTACGTACCAGCATTTGTGACCAAGAGCTATAGTTCACCTTCATTCCAGAAGATACAGTTCAACTTTATTCCTAGGCACTGGCTTACCTAGGAATTCTGAACCACCCATGGCCTGAATGTCAGCAACTCTCTCTTCTTTGCAGTGAGTTGCGAATAAACCTGCCCTTCACCTGGATTGGGAGAAAGAAGTTTTCTCCCCAAGTTTATGTTTGCTTGGGGAATCTCTTTAAATCCTAAAGTACCTTTACATTTTAGTAATACTTTCATTGTATTCTATCAATTTTTTTGCACTAAACAGCTTCTAAAATATGAAGTTTCAGAAATGTAAAGTATACAGATGATTAAAATATATAAATACATGTAATAGCTCCCCAGTAAGTAATAAAAAATTTATAATAAAAACTAAGTAAAACCTTGGTTATTGGAGAGAGGTAGCATGGCTCTGGATTATAGAACGCAGTAATATTTAAGCATAGATTCCTTTTAAAGTGAGTTTTAGATTTAACACTAAATAGAATTGCAGCATACTTTTTGATAGGAGTGGAAATTTCATCTAATTTATCAATTTGGTCTTGAAATACTGTTTAAAATATTTTCTAGTAATCTTTGTAATGTATGTGGGTTATGGAGGGAAATTTTCTTCATCATTCCAAATACTGGTGATATGAGTTTTCAGTTTTCCTTCCTAAGGTTCTAGTTTTTATTTATCAGTCAACCTGGGAGATTGTAAATGTCACCTTTCTACACAATCACTGTTAACCTTGCGTACTTTATATATTATCTGAGCATTAAACTTTTTTTGGCTATTCTGCTTTCGCCATCGATTCCTTCTTTGCTCCAATACTTCTTTTTAATCATTTTGAAGATCATTTGTCTACTTTAGTGTCCATAGTGCACTGTTTCAATTAATTTCATAGGTCTTGAAAAAAGAGATTACCCTCGTAATGTTGCTCTTATTTGTTTTCCCCTGTTTTAACTACTCAAGGTATTAGGCACTTCCATATAATCTACTTAAATATTTTGTCAGTTACCTGAAACATTCTACCACCGATTTCATAGAAATTGTGTTTAATACAGATCAACTTGGTAGATATTTTTATAGCCTAGAAATATTTAATCTTCTGACCTATGAACAAAGTAAATATATCTCTTCAATGTGTATGTTACAATTTTTCTCATCTGTTTTGTAGTTTTAAGTGAATTGTTCTTTCACTTTTATAGTAGCTTTGTCTCTAAGTATTCAATTCATTACATGAGGTGAATTAATAAAACTGGAAAGGTAAATACAGTATAATGTATTCGCATTTTTCAACTTAAGTGTTCAATTGTTTATTATTCATGTGGATTACTAGAACTGACTTCTATGTTGTACTTGGTTTCTGAAGCCTTACTTTTTTTATGTATTAGGCTATAAATTCAAATAATCATACAATCCACAATTGAATGAAATTTTACCTCTTTCTTTCAGATCCATATGCCTTTTATTTTTTTCCTCCCCTTATATCAGTGTCAGTGACATCTAGTACAGTGTTGAAGGCACATTGTTCCTAAGCTTTAGCAAAAGACCTTCAGTGTGATGATAACTGGAGGTTTTTCATAAATGGTTCAAAGGATGGAGAAAGTGTCCTTACAATACTGGTTTGAGAGTTTTTATCAGAAATGTGTCTCGGATTTCATTGTCAGGTTTTCTTCCGTGTTTCCCAATGTGCTCACATAAAAATAGTTAATATGAATTACAATGACTTTGCTATTACTTTTATTGTATAAATATATATGATGCAGTGTTGTAAACAATGTCTAATCATTAATCATGGTAGTCTCCTTAAGCAATTTTTAGAATTTTTGATTAAAACAATAATTACATATAGTATTAATTATATATATGTTTATGGTGGGCAGTGTAGTGTTTCAATACCAAATAATTATATATGTGTATTAATTATATATATATATATATATATATATGTTTATGGTGGGTAGTATAGAAGTTCAATATGTTTGTACAATATATGATTTCCTCTAGTTATTCATTGGATATATATTAGATTATCATTAACTGTAGTCGGTGTACTGTGCTATAGAATTCCAGAATTTATTACTTCTCCCTATGTTTTAGGACCTGTTATTCAACCTGTCTTAATTCCTCTTCACTCCTTTTTTAGTCTCTAGTTATCACTATTCTACATTCAAATTTTAGCCTTCATACATAAAAGAGCATATACAGTACTTGTCTTTTGGGGGCTAAATTATTTCACGTAGTATAATGTCCTCCAGTTTTACCCAGTCTGCTACTAATGTCAGGGTTTTTCTATTTTTCATGGTTGAATAAATTCAAATATATATATATATGTACATATATATATACATATGTCACATGTTCTTTATCTATCCATCTGTAGATGGACGCATGATCTAGTTGTATACCTTAGCCACCATGAAAATGGCTGAAGAAATTTCTGTGTGCATGTAAACCACATTTTCTTTATCAGTTCACCATTGAAGTGTATTTAGATTGATCTCCTTTCTTGGATATTGCAAATCAACCTAAATATACTTCAGTGGTGAATAAATATTTGGCATATAATATCTCTTTGACAAGCTAATTTCATCTTCTTAGGACATATATCCAGAGTTTGGATTGTTGGATCATTTCATTTGACATACACAAAAAGTCACAATGGTTTAAAAATATAAATATAAAGTCTGAAACTATTAAACTATTAGAAGAAAATTACAGGAGAAAATTTCCTCAATGATAGTCTTTTAAAAAGAATTTCTTGGATATGACTCTAGAAGCACATGTATTGAAATAAAAAAATACACAAAGTCTGGGCTACATAAGAAAGTTCAAGGCCAATCTGCACTACATAGGGAGACCATGCCTCAAAAACTTAAATAGATAAATAAATATTTCTTCATATCAAAGAAAACAATCAGCAAAGTGAAAAGATAATTTATCAAATGGGAAAGATATTTACACCTGATGAGATGTCAATATTAAAAAATATATAAGAAATTCAACTCAAAGGCAAGGAAACAATGTAATTTAAATGAGATAATGAAAAAAGAGAAAAAAATTTTAAAAATGAGATAATGATCCAAAGAGATTTTTTTTAAAAAAACATAGAAATTGCTAATGGATAAAATGTTCCAAAACACTAAAAATCAAGGAAATATAAATTATGAACACAATGAGAGATCATCTCACATGTGTTTTGAATGCCTCTTATTAAAAAGAAAATAGGTAACTGTTGGCATTGATGTATTCATGACCTGTGAATAAGTAATTTAATGTGGCCATTACAAAAAACATAATATATGTTCCTTCAAAAATTAAAAGATGTGCTTGATTTTGATTATTCACATAGTAAGTCCAATGAAATGTACATTTTGCTAAACTCTGAGATTTTTTCCTGCCTCCATATATATGCAGGTACAGACTATAATATACGAAGTCAGCGAAGAAATTTCTAATAAAATTCTAATATTATTGCAAACATATCCTTGAAAATATAATTATAAAATCCATTTTATTAGTATAGCATTATTACAATGTTTCCATTGCATAAATTTCCTTATGTTCTAATATAACATAGCATGAAATAGAAATCTGAATAACAACTCATAGCTAATTATTTGACTTCCAGTATAACAGATGTATTCCCCATGCATTTTAATGATATGTTATTTAGTTTTTGCCCTCGAGTCACTGGCAAATAAAGGTGGTAATTGGCAAAGGCATTTGTCAAAACGAACAGCTGTTGATGTTTTATTTCCCCCTACTTTGCTTTATTTTAACTGTAAGTGGGATTTTGTGAACTCATCACATTTTGAGAGATTGTCTGTTCTAAGAACAGAAAAGTGAAAATGGAATTGTAAATTCCAAAGGTTTTTAAAATCACCTACACCATTCAAGAAAATCACAAGTAAGCCAGGGGTATTCATTAAAGCATCAGTTAGTAGAAATGAGAGATCCATCTTTCAACATTTCCATTGAAAGTCAAAGTGAATGATTTTATGTCATGTTAGTAACCATTGTTTTAAGTTCTTTAAAATATATGTGACCAAAAAGATGTCAAATGAGACAGAAGAGAAAAACATCTTCTGACAATTAAAAATTCTTAAAAGATACAGATCCTACACACTGTTACATTATTACATATTTTACTTTTTCTCTATATCTAAAACTTCTTGCTTCTTCCTTTCTCCCTCCCAAATTTCCTCCCTCTCTTGTTGCTTTTGACCCTTTTCCTACCTTCCTTCCTCCCTCCCAACCCTTCCTTCTTCCTTCCTTTGTTCTTCCTTCCTTTTTTCCTTCCTTCTTTTCCTCTCTCTGTTTGTCTTTGTCTCTCTGTGCCTCTGTTTCTCTCTGTCTCTCTCCTCTGACTCTGTCTCTGTCTCACATCTCCCTCTCTCTCTCTCTCTCTTTCTCTCTCACATTCACCTATCACCTAGTGGAAGTTCATATAACTGATGCTGCTGTAAATTGAAACATTTTTCAGTATTGATATGAAGATACATACTAGAGACTCATGGTGTATAGCTATGAATATATTGTGTATCCCA
The DNA here is from genome assembly GCA_004363535.1 of Dasyprocta punctata. Taxonomy (NCBI): domain Eukaryota; kingdom Metazoa; phylum Chordata; class Mammalia; order Rodentia; family Dasyproctidae; genus Dasyprocta; species Dasyprocta punctata. The sequence goes on from RJWM01005628.1 coordinate 9,503, forward strand.
GATAATTTACTAATATACTTTGCAAAAATCTTCTGATGGAAATAGTTAGGTGTGGATCTTGCCTGTAAAAATTTATGCTTCACAAATATCACCATGAAGAAGTATGAGAAGTTTCAAATATCATAAAAATTCCACAGGAATATTGAACAGTATTTTTATGTAATATGTTACTGTGTGTGTAGAAAACAGTTTTCTCAATAGTTATGAATTTAATCATAGTGTCAGAGCTTTGAGTTTACATTTTAGTTCCAACACCTTGAGCTTAGGCAAGAAATATAACCAGTACAAGCTTTAGTTTCCTTCATTGTAGAATTTTTAAAAAGTCACTACACATATATTTATTAGCAAGTAAGAAGTAAAATATATCCATAGCTCCAGTTATAAACTTTGAAGTGAATTAAAAATTATTAATATTAACTTGCCCTGAGTTTGAGCCATACTGCCATGCAGCATAATACAATGCCCATTCTTATTTTTTTGTGCTTTGTGATTTTGTTATAGTGTGTAACACAGTGGTCAGGAGTTATGGCACTAATTACATAGATTAGTTTATAACTTTCTTTCTAAGTAAATACTATTAAACTGACACTGTTATTCCAAAATGCTCAGGATTAATTTAGCGTATTTTCCTAATAAGTTTGTGATGAATGGCTCAACATAATGTTCTTCAATTATTATACATGTATGTTTGAATAATATAAATTTTATAATGGGAGGCTTTAAAGGTTACCTCTATGAAGTCAACTGGAAATTTCTGAATACCCAGTTAAATATTCACAATCTTTTCTGGAGAGTTAGGGAAGATTTTAAAGATAAGAAACTTGTAATTCTAAATTTAAACAGGAAGAAAGATGAGGCAATGAATCAAAGATGTTTTAGAATGAGGTCATAGAAACAATGTAAATAAAGAATATTCAAAAGTACTTTATCCTCTTTTTTTTTTTTTTTTTTTTTTTTTTTGTACGAGGGATCAAACTCATGACCTCACACTCTTCAGGCAAGTATTTATGCCACTAAGCTAAATCCTAGGCTGCACTTATCCTTGATGTAGTCAGGTCCCTGATTGTGAAGTAAGGGGAATATAGGAAACGGTTATGGAATCAGTCCAGATCAAAATGAGGGCTAGTTCATTGTGTGTTCAGTTCTGAGCATGTTAGTATAAGTGGGAAAAAAAAGTCAGGAACTGTTTGTGATAATTTTCCATGAAATTTTCAGTGTAAGTAGCAGAGCGACTAATGAAAATTAGCCATATAATAATTGTTTTTACAAGAAGTTTTATTTGTTCCTGTGATGCATTTATTGAGGTAGTTTATATAGTCATGTAGGTACAATCATTACTCTGAAATGTGTACCACATATCTTTCAAAGTTTCCTAAGTTAATCTAGCCAATTAAACTTTAAATTCTTTAAAACTAGAGGACATCTTAGAGAAAAGATGCCATGAGGAATTAAAAAAGATGAACTTCAAAGAGAAATAGAAGAGTGAGCCTTAAATGTGGCCTATTTTCATCTACTGAGATCACAAATGAAACCTATAGGGAAAAATAAGCATTGGAATGTTTAATGGTAGGTTTTGGTGTTTAATAGGACACATTTCTTTGAAAACACAAATTAGCATATACATATGTGTATATATATAAACTGTGACATCTCAAATTAAAAATGATATGAGACAGGGATATTAGACATTTGTTACAGTGGATGAAACACAGGACACATTTCTGTTTTAGAGTCTCTAGTTAAATTGTCAAGCGTTGTCTCCCAGTTCTGGCCCTGCAAAGGAAAATAAAGAGAACCTTATTTTTCTTCCTTTATAATTTTTTTCAGTCAGATATTCTTAAAGATTTTTCTTCTTCATAAACTTTTTGGTTTTGTTTTTGTAAAATTCCCTGTGCATTGACTTTCTCTAGGATATCGTAATTTATACAAGATACTTAATTAAGTGGGTACTGTTTTAATCTGAGAACTATATCTGTTTCTTGCTTATTTTCTCATATAGTTTCTTTCTCTTTCTTAGGAATACCAAATTTACAGAGATTAGCTACCATTGTCTATTTTTCACACTTTTTCAAATCCTTGAAAATCAGAATCAGCATTAAATATCCTAGACTTATTTGATTTCATGATTTTGAGTATCAGTAAATATTTTCTAATTCCAAAAAAAGATTTTTTTTCCCTTCCGTGATGGTATGGGTATCCAAATTTTCAACTGTGTCTTGACTTCTTTGAATAAACAATTGTCTTGGGCTGCATATAAAATATATATAATTAGCTGATGTATGTATGTAAGTAACAAAACCTCATTTTGATATTTTCATTATATATATATATTTCTTCAAAAAGACAAAATAGACATAACACTAGTGGGATGTTTGACTTCATCCCTGTGAAACTAATGCACCATTCTCTGGTTTTATGCAAGTGTTTCTAAGCCTTAGTGCATTCTCAGTGTGTTTTCTAGAATTTGCGATCTGATTCTACTCTTCCTGTGCTTCGTTCTTGAAAACCGTTGCTTAGAAACATGCATAACAGCAAAAAACAATGACATGCATCAATAAGGCATGATTGTGAAGCTAGAAATATTTTTCTTTAGGAAGATAAGACTTACAAAATTATAGTAAAGGAACAATCAAGTATTTTTTAAGTGGATGACTGCGACTCTATATATTCTATTTGAAAATTTATGGATAATGTATTTATGTTGACTGAAAATGGATTCACTTATACACCAAAAAATTGATGATCTTCCTTCAGAAACCTTGAAACCTATTCTCAAATCCCTATATCAAAACAGAAAACATGACTGCATTTTTGTTTTCTGATTCCAGGACTGTGTTTGCCTAGTTTAACAAAATGCATAAAATTATTTGTCATAACACGATCTTGCCATAATTGAAGTCTCATTTCAAATGCCGTTATGGTTAGATAGATAGCACATATAAGTTGATTTTCACCTTGAAGACTCAAGTTTAACTCATTTAAATGAACAGTCAAATTTACCAAAAAGTGTTGATTCTCAGACATTTTTCATATCCACTTCTAGCATGTTTTCCTTTTAATTTCATGAAAGAGTTGATTTCATTTCACAAATAATAAAATACTTTCAATATTTTACTCCAGCTTAGCCACTTTACTTCAGATAAGTCCCCATAATCAGCATCTATCCTTCTCAGGAAATTGGAATGATTCAATCATTTGGACTTCGTGAAATTCACAGGTTGGATGACAATTTACATGACACTATCCATTTTTTAAAAAACTTTGATGTACAATGCAGTGATATTTTATTAACTTTCAGTGACCAGTATTGATTGCATCATCTTCTGCTAGTCTTACAAGTCCCTCTTTTTTCGCAAACCATCACCAGGGTGCATTCAGTAGCTATACAACATATGTTGACAAAGATTAAAGACAATAATTTTAATGCAACTTTTACTGTATCATTAAAATCAAGAGATTTAGTTATAACTTTTAATGGTATGAAAAAAACATTTTTTCAGTAACATTATATTTTTATCTGCATTTCTAAAAAAAATGACAAACGGAGTAATATCTGTGCCATTGTTTTCATTTCTAGACAAAGTGCAAAATTTTAAAACAACAGATTTACTTTCCAAATCTCTTCTGATAGATTTTCCTGTTTATTCAATTCATCTGGCTTCAATCTGATGAGACAAACTGATTTTAGAAATATTATTTTATCTAGACAAATTGTATCTGCTATAATTTTCATATATTGCTTAATAAAGACATCACCAATAGAATGTTTTAAAGATTTTCTGTCAATTTCCTACAGCAAAACTACCTTTTCTTTTAGAGTCCACATGAGTTGCAACTTTAAGAAAATTTGAGATGAGTAATTTTTCTTAAGTTCCATTATTTGCCTTTAGGAAGCATTCCTGGATATGCATAAAATATGGCAATGTGTTTTCTGCATAAATGTCTTTTCAAGTGTAATCTCTGCAACCTTACATGATTTTTCCTACAAACATAGTGATTATTACGTGTCTTAACAAAAACTTCTGGTGTGCCTATTTTACACTGATCATTTTTCCTTCATCAACAATTTTTCTTTTTAGGGTTCTCTTTTCTTTAGATATGTTGAAACTATGATGAAATTTAAAAATATAAACAAACAATGATTATTTTACTAGTGTTATCAATTATCTATATTTAATATAACAATATTTTAAATAAAAAATACCTGAAATCCTTTTTACTTCCTATACTATTTTTTTTATCTTATTAAATTCTTTTCTAAAATAATACAACCATATCAAATTTAATAATTAAGTGAGAAAATTTACACATCTATTTACTACCAATAATACCTGTCTTTGGAGACACACATATGTGTAGCCAGGCTGAAATAGTATTGTCTGTAATAAGCACCAAGTACACAACTGCACTGATTATAGGCATGCCTGAGACCTGTGTGTTTCCATTGCACTAGCTGTGTGTGGCAGGTGAGGAACGGAGTTAGCATGGCGCTGGACCCACGCCTACACTGTGTTCCATGGTCACCTGTACAGCCTGTGCAGCACTATGCAGTGAAGTCATGAAGCATCTGTCTAAAAATCACATAATAATCTTAGAAGTTTGCGATCTAAAGGGGTTACATTGGCCTCTCAGACATAACTGCATTATAATGAAACTTCTATGAGTAGTTGCATCTTGTTTTAATTATTTTATTTTGCTATATCTGTACTGCCTAGAAACATGTGTGCATGTAGTTCTTGAATGATTATGTGAATAAAATAATAGTTAACAGTTTATTTCGTAGGCAATTTCTAAGCACTTGAGTGTATTTAGTAGTGGAATGTTCTGTTCCACTCAGAAGAATTTTCTCAAAATCATAACAGGTGTATTCCTGTTTCTCTGGATAGAATATCTATGTGCAGAAAGTTATATATTAACAAACTTCCTTCCTATGACTTGATATGAAAATGCAAATAAATGGATAAAATTCGGAATTCCAAATATTATCGATTTATTCTTTTTACTGTTTTGTACATTTTTGAGGACTCATGAGGTTGCAGGTAGAAATGCTTTCATGGATAACACACTGCCTCTTACAAAAGTGAATCAGATTGTGCTGTTTTTTCTTCATACTCTTATTTTTTGTTCATTCACTGTCCAAGAGTAGAAAAAGCTCAATAAATATAAAGAAAGGGAAGAGTGATAAGAATGGCACATATAATTCTAGATGACTGAAAAAATATGTCTGTGCACTAATCTATAGACTTAGAAAACATAATGAAATAACTGAGGCATATCTAGGAGAAAAGAAAAGAAGATATCATTTTCTTCCATATATTTTGATTATATATTTAGAAAACAAATGGCAGGAAATAGATCCAAAAATTATTAAGCATTATAAGTAGAGTCAGTAATTAGTTTTGATTATAAACAGCATCAATAAATATTAATTCCTTATGTACTAGTAATAAATTAAAAATTAAAATATTGCATTCAAATTTAGTAATGCAAGTATATAAATGGTCCAATTACAAACTTTACTAAAATAAAAACATCCTCATAAAATGCAATTATACCTTAAAATGAAAAAAATCTGTACTTGATAGGAAGATTAAATATTCAAAAATACCATTTCCCTTGAATACTGTTTAATTATGTAGCTTACTTTTTTTAAACTAAAGAATTTATTTCTAAAGTTATATAAAAATAAAAATGCTCACTAATAAATAGAAATTTCCTGACAAGGAGAATTAAAATGATAGCAAAGGAAATAGTGGTGTTAAATAGCAAAATAAATCTCTAGTAAACAAAATGAGATTCTGGTGCATGAGAAGACTGATAAAATAATGGAGCTGAATAGAAAATCTAGAAAGAATACTTCCAAACATAAACTGATTTAATACATGACACTCATTAGGGAAAATTTGTATAGATAGATTAATGATAGTGGAAAAATTATGAAGGCATTTGGTGTTTGTGGCCCTTTTCCATATCTCTTTATTTCTAAAATTATACCTAGTTATAAGCACCAGAAATACCTACAAATTAAATACAAAATGTGAACCATGAGGATATGCACTACACTCCAAAAGAACTACTTGAGTTTTCCAGCTTGTAAAAGTAGAAATCCAGGGAGCATGTGTAAGGAGAGACTATCAAGATATGGGAAAATACTTGAAGAAATAGAGAGTAATGCCTGTATGAATTCATTGATACAAACTTTTTAACCAGAATTTTTTTTTTTTTTACTTACTTTACAGTTTGGGGAATTAGGGGACTTCAAAAGTTTATTTGTTTTGTTGACTGAATTGTGGATCAAAGCTATGCTACCATGAAAACTCGAAAATGGCTAGTCTTCCTTGGTAAAATGTTGAACAAAAGATTCAAAACCTGAGAGAGATTCTAATGCTAGAATAGATCTGTCATTCAAAACCTAATCAGCCAAAATACAATAAAGAGCAAAATTAAAAGGTAGATAATAGGAACTAGAGAGATAGAAGCTTCTTAGCTATAAGGGGATCAAGAGATGAAGAGAAGGGGCGGGAAAGGAGAGAATGAGGATGTTGGTACATGCACATAACAAGAAATGTAAACATAGCTGGGTGTGGTGGTGCACGCCTTTAATCCCAGCACTAGGGAGGCTGAGGTAGGCGGAGCGTTGTGAGTTCGAGGCCAACGTGAGCACAAGGCTGGCCTGAGCTACAGAGTGCGACCCTGCCTCGAAAAAACTAGGGCTGGGAGTTTGGCTCAGCGGCTTAAGTGCCTGTCTGGCAAGCGCGAGGCTATGAGTTCAATCCCCAGAGCCGAAAAAAAAAAAAAAAAGAAATGTAAGCATTATGTACCACAAACGTGTACTAATAGAAATAAAAAATAAATAATACCTATTTAGTGATAAAATTGCGGATAATTAAACAAAACAAAACAAAACTAAAACCTAACCACCCACTCTTGGGGAGGCCCAGAAAGTGTACCTAACTCTCCAGTATTTTGCCATATAAATTTGGGAAAGTAGCCCCTGAGTCTTTGGAGTGCTCATTGATCCATTTATTTTTGTAGTCTAGCTCTATCCTACCAGTGGAAACCACTGCCCTTAATTTGAAAAACAAAATATAATGCGAATATTTGGATTCCAAGATGGCGGGAGCCAATCAGCAGCCCCCAACAGCCAAAGGTAAAGTTGCAACAGTGACATGAGTCGGTTTCAATCAGAATAGTCTGACTCACACAGAACTACGGTGTTAGCAAGTCAATCATGTGATTTTCTGAAGAGAAATGCATAGAAAGCCTACTAAATCATTAGTTTTTATGCTTGATCCAGATCAATGGAATAATTTTATCTTGAACTATAAGAAGAAAAAATCACAGCCTCTTGATCAGTTCTCAGACTAGAGCCAGTTTATAGGTACAGAGTCACTTGAAAACAAGTAGAGGTAACCTTAAGAAAAGACACTGACTGTGACACCACTGAATTTTTACGCTGCTAATCCTTGTCATTTTCAAAGTAATCTATAGGCTTTTTACCAAGATAACTGTATCCTGGAAAAGATATTATTAGACATTGACTATGAATTGACATTAAGCCCAGTAGAACCAAAAGATCAAAGTGAATCTTTAGACAGAGCACAGGCTTAAGAAAATTAGATGGTCAATAATGTTTCAGCACAGGTCCATCTCACAGTGGGTCGAGTGTGTACCCAAACCCATTCAGTGGTCATTTCTCTAGTTCAAAAAGGAATCATTAAAATAGGAGTACTTAGTATCTAACAGAAGTCCAACACTGATTCTCTGACTTGTGGAATGTGGGTTATTACAACAGAAGAGGCCAAGTGAAAAGCTGTTAGACTGCACAAACCCAGGAAAATAATAAGTCAAAAACAATGCCAAGGTCTAGGAGGGATTATAGAAATGAGTGCCATTATACAGGACTTCAAAAATGTAGCAGTGATTATTCCCTCCACATCCCTATTCAACTCTCTTATTTGGCCTATGAAGAAAACAGATGAATTTGTAAAATGATAGTGGATTATTGGTAAGCTTAACCAAGTGGTGACTCCAACTGCAGCTGCTATACCAGATGTGTTTCCACTGCTTGAACAAATGAACATGTCCCCTGGTACCTGTTAAGCATCTACTGATCTGGTAAATGCCCTTTACTCCATAATGTTTCTAAAGCCCACCAGAAAAAGTTTTATTTCAACTGGTCAGGGCATAATTGCACTTCCCTTATCCTACTTGAGAGGAATATATCTGCTTTTTGACTCTGCATTATAATTTAGATAACAAGAACTGACCCATTATATCATCGACATTATGCTGATTGGACCTAATGAGTATAACGCAGCAACTACTCTTGATCGATTTGGAGGGCACTTTTGTATCACATGAGAAACAATGTGGCAAAATCTAAGAGCCTTCTACTGCATTGAAATTTCTAGGGGTCTACTGGTGTGAGGCATGTAGAAATGTTCTTTCTAAGGTATAGGACAAATTCTGCATTTGTCCCCTGGAGCAAGCAAGAGTCACAGTGTCAGTGAGCATATTTTGGACTGTGGAAGCATATTCCCATTTATGTGTATTTTCATGGCTCATTTAAAAAGTAACTCTAAAATGATGCTTTTTTTTTTTTTTTTTACTAGAACAAGAGAATATTCTGCAGCAAATCTAGGATGCTTTGCAGGCTGATTCCCACTTACTCAATATGATTCAGTAGATCCAATTTACTTAAAAAGATGTTTCTGAAAGTGTTACTGACAGACATGAATGCTATACAGAGGCTTTTTTGGGTTTCCATATGTGTGCTACAGTACAAGTCTTTAGGATTTTGATGCAAGGCCCTGACACCTCCTGCATATAGCTACCTTCCTTTTAATAGACAGGTGTTTCTTTGTTTACTTAACCTCAGCAAAAACCAAATGCTTGATTATATGTCAACAATTACTATGAGTGCTCAGCTACTATATGCTATCTGACCTACCAGTCATGAAACTGAGCATGCATAACAGCACACCAACTTCAAATAAAAGTAATACAAATGTGATTGGACTGCACAGGCCCTGAAGACGCAAGTAACAAAAAGTTGCTTAAATGCTTATAGTTCACTAATTTTCTTGCTTTCCAGTTAAGAAATTTGAGTTTTCTCTTGAATATAATGAAGTTCTAGTAAAAAAATTTTGGGAAGCCCACTCTGAGATTGCCTGAATAATACATTTGAGGTGAAAGAAAGACACATTATTCAGCTATAAGAGAAAATAATGAAGATAAAAATATGACAGTAGTGATGATGATAGTGAATGAAGATAACTGCAGATTTATAGGAACTGGGGTGGTTAGATCTTTGTGCATGATTGAATCATGGAATGAAAAAGAAGATGGAAACTTCTTAAGAATTAAAGATTCTCACAAGTAATGAAGGAATTGTAGAGACAGGAAATTAAAAATAAAGGCCAGTAACCCAGAAATAACAGAGCATGACAAGTTGTATAAGTATAATCGGTATGATGATACCAAGATTCTTGTGACAGATACTGGTGCAGGTGTTTACCAAGCAGATGAAATTAAGAAGTAGAACCTACGTGTATGAGAAAGGTTTGTAAGAAGCCTCCAACTCTCAGTGAAATCTGAATTAATCAGGAGGAAATCACTGAAGGAGAATGCGCAGGGTGAGAGGAGTAGATGATTCAGGAGAAACTTTGGAGTGACTAAAACTTGAATTATTATGTGGATGAGAAGGCACTGGTGTTAATAAAATAAAAAGAAAAATCTGGTAATGTTTGCACCTTGGATGTAATTTGTATTTTTGCCTCTTATTAACATTATTATTTTGAGGAATGTATTAGTCATTTTTTCATAACTGGGACAAAATAACAGATACCTGAAATTTAAAGGAGAAGTGGTAGAGTTTGGCTCAGAATTTCAGTGGATTAGATCCATGGTCTCCCAGCTCCAAAGAAAAGCGGCGTGATGGAAGTGCCCGACAGAGGAAAGCTACTCAAATTATGGTTGCCAAAAAAGCAAACTGAGAAGAGATGATCTGAGGGCTAGAATACAACTTTCCAAGTCATGGTCCCAGCAACCCACCCATTCCAACAAGGACCAACCTCTATATATGAGACTTTTGGGGGAATATTTTAGATCCAAACCATAATCAGTGAAAGTTAAAACTCCTTCTGTAATAAAATACCCAACAGTGTTATTTAGAGAACGAAAGGAGAATTTGCGTTGGTATATTAATAGGATATTCTGAAATTATAAGTGTCTAACTGGTAACTATGATAATATCAAGAGAACAAGAAGAAAAGTTTAGAGAGGCAGGAGGAAAGTGGAATGCCAAGGAAACCACAAGAGAATACTTTTAAGAAATGTACTTTTCATACTTCTTGTAGATGTGAATAACAGCTTGAAGATATAAAAAAAGAATGTATGTCATTTAGCCTCTGTCTCTCAGGAACAGCCTATCTTTCCACTCCAAAGACATGATTGCAAAGAAAATGGAGCAGCATCTAATAACCATGATTCTGGCTTTATTAGTGGGCATTCTTACATAGGATAAAATTTTTTCTTCCCTTGTGAAATATATACTTTTCCATTTTATTCACAGTGTGATTTTTTTTAACAAATAAGTGGGCATTTGTGACTTGTGGGCATTCATCTAGAAAATGTTTAAGAACATTCGTCATCAATATACATTACAAAATAATAATTAACACTTGAAGTAAAGGCATATAATTATTGCCAAGTATACCAACAGTAGATAAATTGCATGAAATGAAATCAGCTTTGATCAAATTAGTAATGCAAAGAAGGTTCTCACATTTCTGGAGACAGGAGGGAATATTATCTTGGCAGGTTTGTCACTAGTTATTATGCTAGCAAATGCAATTGCAGTACAAAGAAATTATCCATATGTTTTAATCGTGATGTGTAACAAGTGAGATAGTCAAAGTGATAATCAACAACTGACACAGTACAAAACTACATATATTAGCTCACCTTAGTGCCTGTTAAATTTCATTATAAAATGAATAATTGCAAACATCACATAAAAAACAATGGCAAATATTAAGATGATAAGAAAAATTATTGCAGCTATTGTGATTTAAATGTCCATGGAAGTCCTTTTTCTGCAGGGATTGATGTTCATTTTAACAGAGATTCAGCTAAAAAAATGATGATTTTCTAGTATGTGATAGTGCTGAATTTGGGTTTATTAATAAATGGTACACACACACATTGCTAATTAGTTTTTGCACTCCATCATTTAGTAATGCAATAAAACAACATTTAAACTTTTATCAACTCATAAGAAAAATATTTTAAAAGAGTTAAAATTTAATTTTAGATCTATTTCTTTATAACTTAGAAGAGAGAATATGAAGAATGCTGAAAATCATTAATTTCACTTCTAGTAGTTTATTCTACAGAAATAATTTAAATGGCTATGTCTTTGTTAAAAGATATTTGTCACAGAATTATGTAAAATGAACAAACAAAAGCAGGTTTTGTCAGACAAACCAAAACTGGTTTTGTTTAATTTGAAGCTTTCTCAATTTACAATTGATTTTCCTGAGTACTCGTGATGGAGGAAAATAAAAGGTTAAGTACATTTTTGTCTGCACTATACATTAGAATATTTTGAACCATTAAAACAATTATTTGTAAAGAGATTTAAATAATAAGTACAAGTGTTAACATTAAAGTATTAAAAAGGATACAGATATATTTTTAAGCACTCACACGTTTAAAAAGTAACAGGGCATTTCCTAAGTATCCATAATGTTCCATGTGACTTCTAAATATTAACTTATTTAATATTTATAACCCATGGCTGCATATCATTATAATTTTTCCTCACAATGGCCCTATCACTTGCTAATATTATCACTGTCATTTTAAAAAGAAGTATGTGCAATAGATATATATTTGCTCTCTGCCATACAACTATTAAATAAAAGCTCAAGCTTTATAGCCAGAAAACCTGTCTTAGGATCTGTGCTATGAACCACTAACTTATGTTATAAATACATAACAACAACAACAAAAAGACTGAGAAGAAATATCCCAGACCTGGAGTGTTAACAAAATTTATTCACCTCACCTTCTCAGGGGCTTTAACAGTCTTGGCCTTATCCTCTCTCTTCTTTAGAATGAATTTCTCCATTTCTGATGATTTATGACTCAGTATCTACCATGGCTTATAGAGTGACATTGTTTAATTACCTATTGTCTTAGACAGCTAAAATATATCAAAACAAACAAAAACTAAACATTTACATTTTAATTGTCTTTTTCAGCATAACTCTTGCAATAGCAATATATGCCTGTTCATTTCCCACTCACTCTTAAACACAGATTTTGTGTTGTGACAAGTTAGCTATGTAGGAATTAGTAGTCTACCTAAGAGTTATACGTAGAAATAAAGTTGTGCTCACTTTAGCTCAGGAAAGAAAGACCAGGGATGAAGTGTTGCTATAGCCTGTGAAGGTTTTGGATATCACAGGTTGACCTGTTCAATGAAGGCAGTGTCCAGATTCACAGCAACTCTGGAGCATTTAAGGCTTAAAGATCTTGGAGTCATGTACATTTGTAGACTCAAAAATTACACTCAGTTTATTGACAAAAAATACAAAAACAAAATTGCCAGTTGTTCCTACAGCACCCCCGTCATCAATCTTTGAGGCTTGAAAACGAGGAGAGACAAGTGTCAGTCCATATCATTCCACACTCATGGCGTTTTTTCACCCATCCTTACAGATTTCAGTGTTTCCTAGTTTCTCTACCTTAATGCCTATCTTCCCTTACCAACTGACCAATCTTCAGACTTCCAATAACAGTTCTGGTCCTGGTAAACATAATGAGTTTTCACATGTTTTTAAGGTCAAATTCCTAAAATAAACTATATATTTACCCTACTGGTCTTGTATCTCTGATCAAACCTTGGCTGATAAAAATCCTTCCCCAAGTGAATGTTTTCTCTATCATGATTATAAAATACTTTCAAGTATCACTTATCTCAATCATTTAGTGCCAGAATTCAGTGTGTTTGAAATAATTTCTTCTCAACTCTTTAGCAGCACTCAGGACTTTCAATTAACACCTCTGCTTTCTGTCCATGTGCTGGCTCATTTTTCTCACTATTTAAAGTTCTTGCAGTGTTCTAAGGTCAAATCTCATTTCTATTTCACATGTAGATGGATTCATTTATAAATGTGTATAACCCCCATATTTATAGCTTCTACCAGATCCCTTGAAGTCCGTACCAGTGTAACCAATCTACTGGTATGTGTACTTTCAGGTTGAGTGTCATCATCAAATATAATATGTGAAAAATAGAACTATTGACACCTTTCCTTCTGATGTGCCCAAGTCTTGGATTTAGATCAAGCATTTTCTATCTTAACAAATGATACTGACAACTGCATGCTTTAAACTACTGACCTGCACATTTTTTTGGTCATTTTTTTGTTTTGTTTCATAGCTTTAATTGTATTCCATTCATGGTGGGATGCTTTAGGTTAAAAACAGATTAGTTGCCTGAAATATTAGTTGCCTGACAATAACTCTATAATAACATTACTCAACCTTCTCTAACAATTTTATAAATGCCATTAAAACTTAGTTAAAACAAATAAAAGAAGAAAGAAAAGAATGTTTATAACTAAGCCTGTATCTATCACACATTACATGGTACATTTTATTCATATCTACACATGTATTTACCATCGGAACATTGAAGTCACTAGATTTTTATTTATAAATACTTCATCAATAAACCTGAAAGTAGAAGTATATAAATATTAAGTTTTATTCAGTTTTATTAAAGCTTTCTGCCTTAAATCTATTGCTCACATAGATGTGAAAACTGGTAAATAAGTTCTCTACTCAAGATCAGTTTTCTCATGCATAAAATTGATAGTACTTCCCTACATAGTTCAATGATTCATTACAACAGTTAAACAAATGTATATAATAATTTTTAAATGATAAAAATTATAGTGTGGCTTGTTATAATATTGCAAAATAAAAGTTACAGACTTCCATTGTAAATTTTGTCTCTTAATATTGTATTTTTATTAGTACTTTTTAGTTTTCCATGTTAAAAGTGTGGAATCATTTTTTTTTTCATATTTTCAAGTAGCCCAAAGTGATTTCTGAGCTCCTGCCTCGCCCATCATTTTTAGATTAATGAAGGAATAAAAAATTTAATGATAATAGCAATTTTGACCATTTGTATTTAGTGGATAAAGTTTTTGGCTATCTTATCCTATGGAAAAAATGCAACTGAGATCACAGAGCATCGAACATGTAAGATACAACCTGATAATATCTAGGGGAGACAAGAATCCACTAAGGATGCTTATCAGAGATAGTTCACCTCAGGGAAAGACCACCCTCTGAATGAATGACGACTAGAGCCGGCTTCTATAAATTTGCTTTCCTAAGTAGCCTACTTAGACTGCGCATGCTCCCAATGATAGTGCAAACTTTCTTTCCTACTGGAGGAGTTTGTCAGCATAAAGTCCTGTTGTGGATTTGGTAGGTTGATAATATGCTAGTGCATGCATTAGAACTGTCAATTGGCACAATCCCTCAGTGTCTACTGTGTTTATAGCTCTGTATGCACTGCCACTGTATCACTGAAGTAGGTAATTGAAAGACTTCTATTGGAAGAACTAATTTAAATATTATGCTCTTTTTAGTTTATTGTTCAAAGCGTAATTGTGGTCAGGGAGGCCACGGAGGTAAGGTAAAATGCTATTAAATATAGCTCTTCTCATGCACTTGCATGTATGATTGTGTGTCTATTACATTTGAAAGAAATGGTACAGTCTGCTCTGCATATCTACAATGAAACCAAAATATACATGTGTTTTAGTCATGCACATCATGGCAATTAACCACGCAATGACAAATGCTTCTCTGATAGTTACTGAACAATCAGAAATGAAGGTAAGTAGCTTATCCCCAGTTGTTGTAGGCTATGACACATATCTCTCTCTGGATATATATGTCAAAGAAGCATGGAGAGGTAAAATAAAAATAGCAAATCATGAGTAGTGAGCAAGTTATCTCTAGACTACAGCAGTCAAAAACAAAAGCATGTCAGTATACTTTATAGTCAGAGATCAAGACATATCGTAATTAAGGTAAAGATCGAGGAGAGTAACTGTGGGAGCCCGATGTCCCGACTAGGTGATGATTTACTAACTTAATTATTTTAGAGTCTTCCAAAGAAAATGGAGGAGTTTGCTCTTTAATAGATGTTCCTCTCAGATATGCCACTGGGTATTTGCTGACATTCGCAAATAATTGTACCTTATTCAGTTGAAAAACATGTCAGAATATATGATAGAGGGTTCAAGTGAATGTCTTTTGATTCCCTTTGCTTAATTAGAAAATTCACATAAAATGTGTTTTGTTTTTCTCTCTCTCAGCTCTGGGAATCAGGAAGCTAAGCTTTCTGGACTAAAGAAAACAAGAGTTTCTCTAAGATATTTATTGTCAGAAGTGTACAATAATATATGAATTGGAAAAACTTGGGCATTTCCCATAATCTTCAATATGGATTTTAGAAACAAAAAAAAAATGAACTAGATAAAAATGATTGAATAACTTACTTTTAATTAGAAAACTAAATATAATGGTAAGCTTTTATACTTAAAAATATATGCAAGCATCTGCAAGATTTATTATTGAATATTGTAATTTATATACTGAATTGCTGCTTTCTATATCAAAATAAGGAGTATTTTGATGCACTAAACAAACATATTTGTCATGCAAATTAGTAAACAGAAAAACTGAAAGATTCAAGGTGTCACAACAGAAATTAAAGTTTTCTCTCAAAGGATATAAATAACTTTCTATAAACTATTTCATCCATTGATTTTATTTTACTTCATTTTATAGCAAGTGATGATGTAATTCCTTTTTCTGCTTCTCTTTTGGCAGATGTTTTTGTAAAAATATAGGTTTTATTTTCAGTAAGTCACTATGAAAATAAAACAATAAAAAATAATTAGGGCCATATTCAGTTAAGTAAACCTTTCATCATGCAAAAAACATGGCTATACAGTATCCCACTGGAATGTTATTTTAAACACAAGTTGAGTTTACCTATACACTTCCATTATGAATTTAGCAACGTTTGAGGGAAGAGTTCTTTCAAACTATCATTCCATTTAAAATAAGAGATCTTCTTTTCTTTTGCAAAATCCTTTTTTATATATAAATTTTATCAGGAATCTAGACTTACAGCAGTAAGATTAAACACAAAGTTAAACTGATGTATTCATGTAAAATATTTCATTAATTGCTTTGTTTCTAGTTATCATTAGGATAACTGAAAGTATTGACAGGCAGAGTGAGTTTATCAGACCAGTGATCATGACTTAGTTTCTTACTCCTTTTATAATTTTGAGCAGTCTCCATAAATGTACCCTTTTTGGTAACCATAGAAACCACATCCATTGTGATTTCTTGAAGTGTTAGAACATTTAGTATCTGAAGACATCTATGAGGAAATTATTGAATGTAATTACATCCTAATTATTATATATGATATTTCACATTGTATATTACATGTTAACGTCCTCTGTGCCTGAATGAAGAATTAGACTTGTGACCTTCCTCCACAGATGATACTGATGAATGATATTGAAAACAAATTCTTAAGATTTGGGGGAAAGAAAACTAATGAAGGCAGTAAAGACTTTCACTTTCATTGTTGAAGGAGCTGATAAGTGAAAGGCTTTTTAAAAACTTACATCGACTGCTTCAAATAAATCCCATTGGTTGATGAAAACTTACCTGATGATTTTTACTTCCATAAGTTTACACTCCTTTTTAGAGCCCACTTTCAATATGTCCTACATCATTTTTTTTTTGCATTTTTTTCTTTTTTTCTTTTAAAAAAGCAAAACAGAAAAAAAGGTAGAAGTAATACAGAATTTCTAAAAAACAGTAAGAAATCAATACTAGTCAATATAGTACATATTGTTATCTTAGAATTTGTTCAAGTTACAAGATCTAGGCAAAAAAAATGATCAGACAATCAAGCAATTTAAAGGATATAGCAAGTACTTTGAAAATAACATGAAACTAATAAGTCTACAATTATTTTGTCTATTACATAATGATTCAATAATAAAATTAAATTTTAATGATCACTATTTTTCTAATATGTGTACTAATTCCATGCATTGAAATGTTATGCTTGTTCTGAAAAAGAAGATATTAAATAATAATTAACTTTGTACCCTTAAAAATTTATGTTTAATACAATAGTAAATTCATAATTACTACACTGTTCAGTTAAATTTTGTGAATTAATATTAAGTCATCTACTTTCAGGATCTGGAAGTAATTTTTATTTCTTATAAAATTTTATAAATTTTATTTCTTATAAAATTTTATAAATTTTATTTCTTATAAAATTTTATAACTTTTATAACATTTAATTTATTTTATAAAATTCATTATTCATAAATTTAAATTGTAAAATTATGCAAGAATATATGATGAGCAGTCTATGTTGAATTTCTTATGGCAAGGCATTCTATAGATTACTAAAAAGAGATGTAAGAATCACACTGTATAAATTCTTGATTATCTACTGAATACAAAGAAATATTTTCTTCCAAAATATGATACAATTAACATGAATTGTAAATAAAGGTTTAGATATTGTAGTTTTTATTCCTTGATTGGGAATATGGTTAAATATGGAAAACATGTTTGACTATGGAAACTATTTACTGCTTCTAGTGAGTGTCCTTTATTTAATGACTATTCAAGAGAAATGTGTGCTCTGTAAGTTTAAAATTGCACTGCTTTTAAAGAAACTGTAGAGGAGCAACAAAATGACAAGCAACTTCATTACTAGATTATTCTAATCATTCAGTTGAGCAGTTTTTGACCAAGAATTAGAAGTCCAGGGAGTATATTTGTTACTTTAATCTGCACACATTGAACAAATTTATTACCATATGCAACAGCATTGTGGTTGTCCATTGTTTTCTTTTCATTTTTTGGCTCCTTAGAAATTTGAATGCTTAAACTTGTACATGATCTTGTGTTTTGCTATCGTTTTACTGTAAAATGTAAATATTTTAAGAAATATTTTGATTCTAAATATGATAAAAGAACTTCTCATCTGAAAAAAATGAATTGTCATATTTAATGAACCAAAATCCTATGTAGTCTTTGAAATGCAGTTTCCTCTCTTGACAGAATAATGTAGTACTCCTTATATTTCACCTCTGCTCTTTCATAGGAACAGGTGAGCAGGATATAGATTCATTTTTTTATTTCTCAGAATTCTCCTCCTGCTATATCTTTCCATTTGTATTATTGTTTATGTTTTAAAGTCAATATGTGCTTCTGTTTAAATACGGAGTCTCATGTCTCTCTACAAGTCTCTGATACTCCACAATCATCACCATAACCTCCTTGCCCCGGAGAAAGCTACCTGCAATGGCAATAAAGGCAGAGAAAGCTGAAATACTAGACTCTCTTCTTTCTAGCTTATAGGACATGTAGTAAGGTGAAGATCAGGCCACCGACTAAAGCTCCTATTCCCATTTTACTTCTCACAGAATTAGAAGTTGTATGGCAAGCGGTTAGCAACTGTGCAGCCTCAATCTTTCTTCATTCTAAACTCAACCAGTTTGAACTTTAATATCATTTTTTGTTTTCACTCATACCTATGCATTCTCAGAATTCAAACTTCCTGGTTAAGTTTATGCTGTACCTCTCAAAAGTTAAATATTTCAAGATTAGCAAGATTTTTTTGGAGCGTAATAAAGGAGAAACATCTGAATCTAGGTAGGTCCATCTTGTTTTTACCCATATCTTCGTACTTCCAGATTATCTTATTCCCTCTTTTCTTCTAAGCCCCAACTATAATTTTCTTTATTATTAAAAAAAAATTTGAACTCTTGTAGAAGTGGTTGACTTATGATTCTGTTGAGGAAATAGAAAAGCATTTCTATCACTTCCAATTTTGTATCAAATTAAGACAGAAATCACATAAATTTACACAGTAAAAAAAAGAAACAAAATTTCCTTTATCTTCGTAAGATCATGCCATAATTTCCTGAATCTTCCTCTTGAGAGACTCTTGAGAAATTTTTAGAATTATGTGATTAGAGTTTAAGGATCAGAAAACTCTCAACTTTGAATAACAAAATCATTATGTTCAACCTGTTATTGCACATATTATATTTTTATAGACGTTGAGGGGAAAACCGGCATTTTCTTTCCTTTAATTAACTAAAGATTTTTTTTTCATTTTGCATTTATATTTAACAAAAGACTTTGAAACTCACATGGAGATTTTTCTTTCTTCCCTTTTCTTCATTGTGCCAGATATCTACATCTATCTGTATCTATATTATATAATTAACAAGTAACTTGCTGCTCCTTAATTATTAAAGTAATATTAGTAAAAGTCATACTGGAAACCTTAAAAATCTGTACAATTACATCAACTCATAGAACACAGAAAAATCGTCAAAACAAACAACCTGTGGAAAAATTACCAGCATTGAGGATAATTTTTTCCCATTTTTTTTATAACAAGTTTGCGGCACCGGGGATTGAACTCACAACCTCGCGCCTGCCAGGGCAGGCGCTTAAGGCACTGAGCTGAACTCCCGGCCCTGGTTTTTTTGAGGCAGGGTCGCACTATGTAGCTCAGGCCGGCCTTGCGCTCGCGTTGTAACCCAAGCCGGCCTCGAACTCACAACGCTCCTCCTACCTCAGCCTCCCGAGTGCTGGGATTAAAGGCGTGCGCCACCACGCCCGGCTTATAACAAGTTTTAGTTCTTCATATTTTTAAGATCCTTAAGTAGTTTTAGTTTCTGAGTCTTTTGGCCTATAGGAATTACAAATAATAGTGCAACTGTCAAACTTATTCACAATCTAAAAAATAAACATTCAAAGCAAATTTCAACTACTAAATATGTAACAAGCGGTATGCGTATTTGTAGTAGTATTGTGTTTTGACTTTAGGACATCTGAATAACAAAGAAATACAAATTGAGGGATGTTATTTTATCAAGTAACATTATATGTGGTTACACGAATTTTTGAAAAAACTTTCCAAACTGGTAAAGTTTAAAGTACATTTTAAACACATAGGGCTAAGGGATCATTAAAAAGTAATAGTCAAAATAAGATTATTTAATTTGAGAAGGTCCTGGAATGTATGTGACATGAGTGTATTTTTGAACTTAAGGTAGAGGACACATTCTGTGTATTTGCTTTAGCTTTTTTGCCACTGTTTCTTAAATAATTGCCCTATTTCTTATTTACATGTCCAAAATAAGGCATGGCAACTCATAATAGTCTTTTTGTTGTTGTTGTTGTTTTTTGCAGCACCAGGGATTGAACTCACAACCTCGCACCTGCCAGGGCAGGCACTTAAGCCACTGAGTCAAACTCCCAGCCCTGATTTTTTGAGGCAGGGTCGCACTATGTAGCGCAGGCCGGCCTTGCGCTCGTGTTGTAGCCCAAGCCGGCCTCGAACTCACAACGCTCCTCCTACCTCAGCCTCCCAAGTACTGGGATTAAAGGCATGCGCCACCATGCCCGGCTTCATAATAGTTATATTAATTATAACTTACTGGATAAACTCGAGGCTTTTATAGGTAAATGGATGCAACTTGAGACCATATTCGTAAGTGAAATAAATCAGACTCACATATGTAAATATCGTATTGTTTCCCTAGTGTAAAAATCTGAAAAAGTAAATAAGATCCAATATGTACAATAGATATTGTGAAAGTGAAAGGGAAGAAAGGGAAAGAAACTACTCAAAAGGAAGGGAACGACAACTGGGATCAAGGAAAGGAGAAAAGAAAGAAGGGAAAGGACACATATATATACACAAGATAGATAACTGCTAGCTCATCCAAAAAGAACAGTTTGTGCTTTCATTGTTTGTTTGATCATTTTTTTCATGCCTATATCCTGTAATCTGAACAGCTACATTGAAGACAACAATATACAATACATTAACCAGTGTTAACCTTCTATTATTTTGTTTTGAAATTCTGTATCACCATTTTTATTCTTTCATTTGCTTTAAAATAAAAAAAAAAAATTTGAACTATCCATAACTGAAAAACACTTACTGGATCTTTCCATGTACATAATGTTCATGTATTTTCATAAGAGTTATTTTTAAATTATCCAAAGTTCTGAACAATTTTGAGGTAGAAATATATAATTATTTCTATTTTTCCATGGGCAAAATTGGGAAAAATCTGTATCATCAAGTGGAAGAAAA
This sequence comes from Dasyprocta punctata, assembly GCA_004363535.1. Lineage (NCBI taxonomy): Eukaryota > Metazoa > Chordata > Mammalia > Rodentia > Dasyproctidae > Dasyprocta > Dasyprocta punctata. The sequence goes on from RJWM01005628.1 coordinate 30,771, forward strand.
AATAATGAAACTCCTTCTTTTTTCTTTTTGGTCATTATTATTTGTTGTCCACTGGTGAAACATTAATAGACTTTGTATGTAGCACATGTGGTTATAATAAATGAAACTATAGTAAACACTGAAGCATGAATAACCCATATAAAACCAATAGAATCAAAGATAAGTGAATAACAATGTTTGTACAATTTATTTTTAACACACATTAACTGCTACCAATTATCATTTTGTCACAATTTTAATGAATGATGTGGAATTCTTAAGAAGGGAAGATACAAAAAAAAAATCAATGCAAAACAAAGACTTAGCCACCAGGTTTAACAGGATTTGTTTTTCTCCCCTGTGTGATACTCTTTGGAAACATAGATCATTTTTTTAGAATCTCTGAGAACAAAGCTTTGCATGAATCATCACATTGCCATTTCTCCCCTTCTATCTTTGTTCACTAACCTCAAATATTATTGAATTTATTTTGCTCTGTGGTTGAGTTATTTTTCACTAGGAACTGGGGGGTTTTAATCCTTTTAAGCCAGATAATTTGCCTTTTCAACTATGCACTGATGCACTCGTAATTTCTTGTTGGTAGTCCAGCATGTTCCTTAATCGACACTTTCACTAATACAGTAAGGCTTATCTGGTTTCAGACTTCCCCTTCCTTGCTCGTACTATCCTCCAGGTATGAATTATGAGGGCCATCAGTGTGTGACACAGAGTGGAAAATTAGACCAGCTCGCATTACCTCATTTTAAATTCTTACCGTTTATCCCTGCTATGAAAAAATTTCACTTTACATCGATTACAATATTCACTAATGGCATGTTTATGTCAAATTAAAGATATTGAGAGTATCAGATATCTTCAAGTCTACTATAAATTCATATTCATTCACTGCATACATCAGACGTAAGCCTAAATTTTGACTTTATATAAAGCAGGGAAAATATGATGGTTAATAAAATCTTAACCAGATTAACCAAGAGCTAAATTCTAGTAAACGGAAGTCTTTTTAAACTATTTGAGATATAATAGCTTGATTTTTCTGTATTTTATGTAAATATTTTTCTGTATTTCAAAAAAACTTGGTTTTGCTATAGAATGATTGGCATTTTATCATGTATTAAGTTGTAGAATTTTATTCATATATATGTATATATATATATATATATATATATATATATGTGCTTGAGTTTGGATGTGGAAATGTTGAAGTTGGATTTAGAGAGACAGAGTAATAACTGAAAGAAAAATCAAGTATTGTATGATAAATTTGGTTATCATTTTTGGTTGTTTAACTATTTAATATATAAGGTAAAAACAAATAGATTTTAAGTATAAGCTACTCCCCTGTATTAGTCAGCTTTCTGGTCACTGAGACATAATACTCAACACCCACAATTTAAAGGACAGGTGTGATTTGGCTCATGGTTTCAGGAGACTCACTCTGTGGTTAACTGGCTTCATGGCAGAATGCCTGTGATGGACGTCCATGATGACTCCACCCCTACCTGAGCAGAGCAGGGAAATATTGCCAGAAAGAAAGGAATGAGGGTCCAGACATAGGCCATGTTCCCATGTCCAATCCATGTATATCTAGTTGAATGCTCCATCAACCCTGTGGGCAGATTCCTAAGGTCATCAATTTGACATTCCTCCAGAACTGCCACATTTCCCAAATAAGAGTAGACTTAAATGATTATGAAACCAAACGTATGAATTATCATTTTTAATTCCTTTAAAAGTATGCCATGTAGTTCATATTTTAAAGTATTTTAAATGATATTACTTTTAGCTTCTTCTCACAATTATTCTTATTATCCAATGTTTTCTCCAAGAAAGTGTTGGATATTTCATGACATCAAACTCATCTTTCTAAACAGAGATGCAAAAGTAATATTCTAACACATATTTACTTATGGAATTTCTTTCTAAATTAAATTCATATTATATTCTTACAATAAATCACAATCCACATAATGAAACTTTCTAGTATATTTGTTAAAACGACAATCACCTTTCTTAATTATCCTTTAAGCTTGCTAACTACTGCTTCCCAGAATGATTGACATTCAGTGTTCTTTATTGAGTTTAAAAGTAGTTCTCAGTTGCATGATGTCTACATTAGCACTGATGAATTTCTCAAATATGTCACTTCATTTGTTAAATAACCCAACAAAATCATGATTTCTGCCTTAACTTGGGTTGCTATGATAAGTTTTCATAGGCTGGAAGGCTTAAATGGCAAAGATTCATTTCTTGAAATTCTGGAGACTGGGAAATGAAAGATCAGGTCACTGACAGATGTCACCTAGTGATGACTTTCTTGGTACGCAGATGCCCCCAATGTCATTGTACTCTCACATCTCAGAAAGCAGAGTAAAGGAAAAAAAACCTCCTATATATTTTTTTCTTTAATAAGCGCACTAATTCTACCACTAGACTCCATTCTTGTCACCTAACTACCTCCCAAAAGCTTCATCTCCGAATATGATGGCATTGGATTAGAATTTCAACGCTTGAATTTTGAGAGAGGCAAATATTCAATCTATAACTTTCTTCATATTGCTCCCTAAAACTCACCCTCATGTGCCAAATACATATATTTAATTTCAAAAAACCTAAAAGTTTTAAATTATTCCAGAATCAACTCTAAAATCTAATGTTTGATCTAACTGCCATCTAAATCAGTTATGAATAAAACTTGAGACATGATCCTTGTTGAGACAAAATTCTTTTTCCAGCAGTGGAAAAAAAGAACAGTTTGTGTATTTCAAAAATATAACGGAGGGCTAGGAGTTTGGCTCAGTGGCTTAAGTGCCTGTCTGGCAGGTGCAAAGTTGTGAGTTCGATCCCCAGTGCCACAAAAAAAAAAGTATATATATATATATATATATATATATATATATATATATATATGGGAAAGATATATGGTTAACATTTCCATTCTAAAAAGGATAAATAGGAATAAATGGAAAGAAAAGGAAAAAAGAAAGCATTATCAATTCCAAAACAAGTTCAAAGGCTAGACATGCTAAATCTGTGAGATTTAAAGGCTCAAGAGCAAACCTCTTTGGCTTATTATTCTGATTTTCAGACCCTCTGAAGTGACATTGTCACCTTCACAGTTTGGAGGAGTATTGTTCATCCTAGGGCTTCACCTCATAAAGCATTCAGCCCTCAGTGACTTGAGCTTGAAAGCTCTGCATTATTAACACGTTAGTGGAAAACTCAAAGACATCTAGTTAGATGGCTAACTCATTTTGAAATTAAAGAACAGAAAAAATAAAGCCAAATGAATGAAGTTATATGAATGTGTATGATATGAGTTTATGTATACATAGAAAAAATATATAGCATAAAGAAGATAATATAGTTGAAATTTTAGAACACAGAAATAATGATATTGAAAACTTGTGTATAGTACTCTAATTTTAGTATCTTACATCAATAGGGTTCAAATCTTTTTTTACTAATTAATTCATTCATTTGCTAAGGTTGAACCTAGGACCTTCACACTGAGCTACATGCGCAACCCTGTTTTATTTTTCACATTTTGACAAATTTCTCCCTATGTCACTAATTTACCCATGCTGAGTTTGAACCTGAGATCCTTTTACCTCAACTTCCTAGAGTGCTAGGATTATGGGAGTGCACTACCATACGTGGTTCATTTTTTTCAAGTCAAGTTAAAAACAAAAAACTAACTAGCATAAAACTTTTTGGTAGCAAAACAGGTATAATAGCTTTTAGTAGTCATTCTTTGACTCTCAGGAAAGTATCCTCTATAGTGGTCCACTCTTTAAAAATCCACTAAATTTATACTAAGTTGAAAATATATTGATCTTATCTCTCTTAAATCTTTAGCAGAATCCATTATAAATATAGATTTTCAATTAGAAAAAGATGAATTTTGTGGCAAGTTTAATTTTTAAAATGCTCTTCCTAAGAAGTCAGTTGAGAAAAAAAGGTACAATAAAACTTAAGAACACTTAAACTTTTTGAGGACCCAAAGGACAACATTTCCCTGAAATGGACAGGGCTGCAGAAGATTCTAGAATTGGTTTCTAGCTGCTCAGCATGCTGAGTTTGATGACTGCATTATTATAGTGAATATTGTTATGAAACCAACAGGAAGTAGGTCACAGTATGCCAGTTTTTGAGACATCTTGTTTGCAGGGTTGTTTGAGAAAGAAAACTTTTATTGTTCCTATTAAGAAAAGGTTCACTCTATTTTAGCTCAAACTTTCAAAAAGGGGCACAAAGCAATTCAGTTACTTTTTTAGGCCACAGCAATGAGTAAAAGAAGGAAGGAAATGCCTTTCAGTTAAAAAAAAAAGATAAAGAAAAATCAATATGTCATACAATGATAGTTAGCTACTGCTGCAATGACTCTTCTTTGTCATTCACCAGTTTACATTGGTAAGAATAGAAGCAGGGGCACAAAATGAGAGTCTGGGTCAGTCACTGTAGTGTTCATGCCAGTCACTCAGTCTGTTATCTGACTCTAAAAAGATTTAAAGCACACTGCAAAAGTTCCAAATGTGTACTGATCACCTGTCTCACATTTCTTTTTCATCTCTTAAGGGTGGTGCAAAACCTATGCAGAAATAGCAAGAAACATACATTTTCCCAGCATATGTATAATCAAATACTTAAATACATAAACTTTTTTTGAAATTCTCTCTCTCTCTCTCTCTCTCTCTCTCTCCATATAGTACAAACAAATACATATATATATAATAATTACCATAATTTCGAAGAATTGCTACACATACATCTGACATCTGAAATATTCTTACTCTTCTTCTCCTGTTTTCCCTTTCCTTCCTCCCCAAACTTCCCTAAATCTATCTTCTTGTTTCTTAGCTCTCTTTAATTTTGTTCTTTAAATAACTTCTATTTTGGTCCTCTTATGTAACAGAAATCATGTCATATTTAAGTGTCTGTGACTTGTGTAGTTCACTTAGCCTGGTGGTGTCAAGATCATACATCCTCCTAAAAATGACTCAAACATAAACTCTTATAATAATGGAACTTTAATGATATGTAAAAGTACATGCATATGTGTAACTTGATTACACTGTTGTCCTAGTTTAATGTATAATCTTAAATGGTAATGAAATAACGGTAATAAATTGGCAATAAAATATATCTATGCATATTTTAGTGGTCAGGTTTCCTTGGATACCATTTATCCATGTTTTCCTAAACTCTGTCCCATGATATTCCCACCTAAATCCATGTGATTTTAGCACTGATTAATCTCCAATCTCAATTTTGATATATAAATAACTCAGAAGTCATTATTTTTGAAAAACTAAACCAACAGCTAAATACTTTTCTTGGATGCATTAGAGTTGAAATCACAGAGCAAATCATAGTGAAATTTAGAAAGACAGTAAATGCAGAGAATTACAGCAAATCCATGTTTATATGGAATGGAGCCATTAACTGGTGGTAATATTCCAATGGCAATTGCGACTTTTACTAGAGATAGACTAAGGGGTAACAAAAATGTGACAACTCCCTGAGCAGTAGTTTTAGGAGTGTCTCTATGCCTTTGTGGACTTTTACCTAAGGTTCTCCACTGTTTTTCTCACAGTAAAGGGACAATAAAGGTCCCATGACTAAGGCAAAGTAGAAGAAAAGCAATGATTGAGAAATGAGCCTGGAATCTTCTCCATAACAAAGGCTGACTCTCCAAAGGGAAAGATATTTTACCAGATCCTGATCTGACCTGTAGAAAAGACAGTTATTCCAATATGGTCCCCTCTAACCTTCTTGTCTTACGTAAGTGGAGAAAAAGAAAGGCTAAGAAACATTTGACACACAGGCCACTAAAAGACTGATAATTTACAGTAAGATTGCAGAAAACTCTCCTTTCCAACATCTTTCCACCACAATGGGAGTAAATAACAGTGGCTCAAATTATTGCAGAACAAGGACTTAATTTACGAAGTTCTTAGGAAAATGCAAAGAAAACAGGAGAGGTTAAAAACACTGAGGTTAGGTTTAGATCAACTGAGACTCTCAAAACTGCAAGCTGTGGTAAATATTAAAATATTCCAACTCTTGAGTTTAACACAAAATTCAAATTATGCAACTAGTAGAGTTGAGGAGGGCAACATACCCTTTTAGTAACTGATAAAGTTCAGTATAAAAAAAAATTCAGTATGCAGAAAACCAGTAAGAACGTTGTTGAACTAAGCAGTAAAATTAATCAACTGGATCGAATTAATGTTCATAGGATACTTTATCCAACAATAACAAAATGTACATTCTTTTTTAATTCATATTTATTATCTACCAGAATAAATATGCCTGAGAGAGGAGACCACAGGCATCAGGAGCATTGTACAGAGGCCTACCAGGGATGAAGGCATTCTCCAACACTTTTTCTGGACACACTGATCCTTTATGATGATGCAAATAGTACTACTCTCTTCTTGAAGAAACTAGTGCTTGTGTCACAGTATGAAAAATTAGATGCTGGAGGACTGTGCTTAATGAACTAATTCTTCCAACCAGTCACTGATCTCTTTGAACCCATTACCCTGTATTCATAGTAAAATTGGATTACCTCCCACCCTGCGGCTCTTTAGTGATACCAACCAAAAGACAACCACTGCATAAAAAGGCAATGTCTACAGTCAGTTAGAGTTCTGGGAAACACCAGAGTTATTAGTGAAGAATATATTAAATGACTCCTGTCAACTGGAAGCATTTATCTCTAGTGTGAGAGTAAAACTCCCAGAACTGGCTTCCATTTCTGTAAACAGCTGTTCCTTTAGAGTCAAAGATCACAAACAAAATGTACAAATTTGTCTTTGGCATCTCTTGAATTTTTTTTAAAAAAAGAAGAAACCTAAAGATACCTTGTGTTAGATGAGTATAACAATGACTGATTTTTACCCAAGAGAGTCCTGGAATTTTGCCTTTGGATAAGCTTCTTTGACAGAGGGTATGGGGTTGCACCAGCTTCACCAGGTGTGGCAGGATTTTCTCTACCTCAGGCTATGAAGCTGCAGTGAAGAAACTCCACAAAAACCTCACAGTGACTGTGCCATTTTGATAACTACTATATCCCTGAATTCAGCAGTGACATATTATTGTTATCCATAAGACTTTAACCCATGAGATTAGACACACATTTGGACTGCAGCACTCTCAGTGCCCTACATGACTAATGCAAAACTCCAACCATTTGGAAAAAGCACTGTGTAATATTGTGCCCTGTTTACACAAACTGCAGTGTGCTAATGACTTCAATATTATAGAAAGCTAAAAGGCACTGGGGAGGTGAATTGATAATGAGTCTGCTGACACATCAAAAGCAACTCCCAAAGGTAGTTTTGAGAATATTGTGAATTTGCCTAAAACTGTGAAAATCCTTAAGCAGTGGAAAGAGTGGATAATAAAATATCTTGGTACTCTCCAAAAATAAGGACCTTCAAATAGGAGCAATTAAAATAAATACTGGCACATTTAAAAAGTAAGTGAATAAATAGACTTGAACAAATGTTAAGTATGAAAATTATACAAAATATGTTCTAGATTATACTGGTATTAAACCAAAGTCAGTAATTGTCTAGAGATAGCTGGAAAATTCTGAAATATTTGAAAATAAAAGAAAACACATTTTTAAATATCATCTGGTATAAAGAAAATCTTGGCAAAGAACTTTAAAATCATGTTGAACTAAAGAAAAATACAAACTATCAAGATTTGTGGGTACAGTGAAAACAGTGCTGAAAGGCAAATTTATAGCATTGAATGCATATATTTCAATGAAAGGAAGATCTAAAATCAATAATTTAGACATCCACTTTTGACACTGAAGAGAGTAGGGCAGTTTAATCTTAAAGAAATAAAAAGGAAATAACAATTAGGATAGAAATTAATGAAATAAGTAAGAAATCAGTAGAGAAAATCAACAAAGCCCAGTGCTAATTCTTTGAAAAGATTAAGCCCTTAGTCGGGTCAAACAAGAAAGAAATAAGATAAAAATTACCAATACCAAAAACAGAAGGGCTCATCTCTGCTAATACCACAGTCATTTAAACCATAATAAAGGAATATTATGAACAACTGTAAGTACTTCAAAACTTGCAAATACTTTATACAATATTTCTAACAATCTTGGCAATTTTTTTCAACCAGTATATAGACAATATTAATTATTTATTGTGTGCCAATTTGCCCAAGCTTCTGAAGATGCAATAACAAGCAAAACAAAACAAGAAGTATTCCTTACCATTCCCAGAATAAATGTACTTACTGCATAAGTAAATAATTTTAAAGTTTATAAGAATTCAGAAACACTTTCTTTTTCTGGCTCTTGCTTTTGATTCTTAATTCTGTGATCACATCTTAAAGTATAATAACACTATTAATATCTGAATGGATTAGATTACAAATTTTGTTTACAACTTTTGACTTTCTATCTTACTTAAAACACAAGTCATGCCTGTAAATAATCCTCATTTGCTGTAAACCTTCTTCTCCATGCTTCCAGGAGTCTTTGTTTTTTCTACTTTTATCCTCACTTACTGTGCTCTAGTCTCATGGATATTGTTTGTTTGTAGTTTTTTGTTTGGTTGGTTTTTGTTCGTTTGGTTTAGCTTACTTGATACATTCTTTCTCTATGGCTGGTTTTCTTCCTTTCTTGGTATCTCTGCTTAAATATAGCTTTATTGTTGGAATCTTTCTGACCACTATACACAAAATATCAATCTCACTCTTAAATCTATCCTCCACTGCTTTAATTTTCTCCATAGAAATTGTCCCAGTCTAATATAATATGTAATTTATGTTGTGTTGTCTATCCATACAGTCCTATACCTCTATACCATAAGCTGTGTCAGAGCCAAAAGACTATTTAGCCCACTTCCAATTAAGCAATACATAGAACAATATTTGAGAAACGATAGTTGTTCAATAACAATTTATTAAATGAATGAATTCCCACTTTTAACAAATGCACATAAAATTTATATTTTAAATTTGCAAACCTATTCTAGGAAAAATCATTTAGAGAATTCTTAAAAATCCTCACACAAGGGGCCTACTTTTGAAGCACTAAATTAGAATTTCAACAAATTGATAAAGGACTGAGAAATTAAGATTTGTATTTCAATGTTCTGTCAGTTTTTCATATACTACTAAAGGGTTATATGCAATATGGATTAGCCTTTGTCTGGGCAACGAGATAAGGAATTTAAATCCATTTTACTTGTAAAATAAGTTCTCAGTTTACTGACACCTATTGTGGAAAAAATAATTTCAGGATCCTTCAGAATAGGCATAAGGCATTTATCTATGGTCTGAGAGTAAAAGTCATAGAACTGGTATATGTTTCTGCAACCAGGTATTCCTTTAGGGTCAAGGATCACAAACCAAGTCTTTGAGGAAGTCAGTGCAGAGATGAGAACACATCAAAACTGTGGCTGGAGGCTCATCTGAAGAAGACAAGATCTCAAGAGTAAAGTCACAATGGCCAGCATTGCTTACTTCCCTAAGGGATGAATGGAAATTTGAAATTATACTATAATTGGTTCCACTCAGTTCATTACATCTAGGCATGCAAGATACCTAGATAGGTGACCAAAACAACTGGGTCCATCTTGTGCCCAAAATGATACTGTTTAAGAAGTCATAAATAAGACAAGGCTAATGATGTCAGTCATGTACTCTTGCCACATGCCCTGCTTCGCTTTAAATCAGTATTAGCTAAACAACTATTCTTGTAATCTTACTGGTTGAGTACAGTTTGACTCATGTTGTAGCCGTGTTGTAACTTTGCTGTGTAAATCACCCCTGACAAAGATCCTTGATGGCAATTTGCTCAGGACACCTCCTGTCTTTCAGAATCTATCTCTCAATAACCCGGTTTCCTACTCTTAACCTCCTTTGTCCTTTAGAATTCATTCTTCAATGTCAGGGGACACAAACTTGGCACACTTGACATCTTGCAGCTTGGGAGTTATATTTCTCCTACATCAACAACACACACAAGCAGCAACAGCCCACAGTAAGTCAGGCTTTCAGAATTTAAAGGATCTGCACCTCAGATAAGATGACTCCCTTTAATCTCTAGGTATGATTCACAAGAATGATTGACAGAGTGCTGTCCCATTTTAAGGGTTCTCAACATGCATACTTGTCCTAGAATTCTCTCTGATCTTAATGTATGACATATAGTACATATTTAAGAACCCATAATGAGGCATGAGTGGGGTAAATGTGACTAAGGGTCAGGTTAGAAGATTCAACATATTGGGTCTTTTGTCTTGAGCATCAGAAATTTTTCTGAGTTACACTCACATGATTTTCTACCTCTCTTAGGACAATGGAAGAAGAGATGGCCCTAGGGTGCTGTGTAAAATTAAAATGGATGGACACTCCATTGCTTCTGATTGTACTAACTGGAGAGCATCCAAGAAGGTACCAAAAAATAAAATTCAGAACCTGGACTTACTCTATCATGGCAAATAACAGATTCACAGATATCCATCACTGAAAAAGACTATTCAATATGCCTCAGTAAGAGTCAGAAAGGAGTTATTAGGCAGAATTGTTAAAGTATGCACTCACAGAAATAGTAAGAGTTCTCAGAAAAGAGGGACATCACAATCTGCAGCTGCCTATGTATAATAGGTGGCTTTGGAGTGGAAATCTACTGAACCTGTAAATCTATGGAAAGGAGAGAAGGAAGGCAATGTTCCTCTTCTGTAGAAGAAGGCAGTGATGGCACAGTCATAGGTAACAGCCATGGCAAGTGAAGGAGAAAAAACTTATTTGGTAAATAAAAAAGAATAGCTGAAGCCCATTGAAGTAAAAAGGAAAGACAAAAGTCTATTTAAAAGTAAAAGGGGACAACTTATTTTAGCTTAAATTTTTTTTCACTGAATTTGTATTATGAACCTGCAATGTTCTTTTTTTTGAATCTGCAGTTTTTAATACAAGTGCAATTTTAAAATTATGAGTTTTCTTGTCTCCTTTTTACCTATGTTTATTTCCTCTATCCTACCTCAAAAGCAGTTCATAACTATTTCTGCAGAAATAGATATCTCAGATAGTAGTCAGATAAATAACACTATTTATTATTATCTTTAAAACTTTAGTAGTTGCTTATGCTTTGGTGGGAAGCTCCTACTATGGATTTCTCATGGGATTGTAATTAATGAGTTGTGGGTCTGGAATCACCCAGTGACTTCTTCTGTCACATCTGCTATATCATGATGTCAGTCTTTTGGACCTTATCTGATGCTTTGGACTGGAACAGAACTCCAGTAGTTCAGCCAGGTCTGCAGGTTCTACATTTGTAGACTGAACCAACCACAGATCAAAAACTATTTGGAAAAACATTCGTGTCTTTACTAAACAGGAATAAATGTTTTATTCCTGCCTTCATTTCCTAAACGGTATATAGTATAACACTATAACAATATTTACATAGCATTTACATTTTGTTCTGTAAGTAATCTGGAAAAGTATATGAGGAAACTTCAGCATTCATGGATTTTGGTGTCCACAAAGGTTTGGAGACCAGTCATTCCTGAATATCAAGTGATGATTCTGTGGTGTCTGGATTTCATCAGAGCATTATGAAAGTCTTCCAAGGCAAACATATATGTGAATATTTCTTGAAATTTTTATTTATGAGTTTATCTGTAGTTTTATCATTTCTGGAGTGTGTGTGTATTTAATTGTATCAAGTCAATTACTAATGTCTATGGAATTCAAACAATTATTAACAGAAATAAACATAAAATACTTCTAACAACCATATTTGTGTAATAGCATGTAATTTTTTTTCTTCCCAAATGCAAAATTAGGGCACTTTTTCAAGCCAAAAAGAGTATATCCCTCCCATTGCTACCTTTTTCTCTGTCTTGTAAATAATCACATTCATCAGAGTTACACATTACAGTGTCCATAGACCAATCAACACTGTCTGATTTAAAGCGGCTGCTGAATAAATTACAACCTGGATGTCATCAAATTCTACAGAATTAGTGCTGTATAAAAATGATACTGCTGCAGTTACATTTAATTTTGAAATCTAAGTTCATACTTAAAGCCTTTAATCAGCTGACTGTTATACTGATGTTACTCCTCAATACAAGTCAAGGAGCCACTCAAGATATGAGTAGAAGGAAGAGTTGACACTTGCAAGTGAGTTCAGTTTGCTTGCAGTTTTAGCTGTATCACAGTGACTTAGAAGACTACAAACTTATGCGCATTTTCAGATCATCACCTCAATAGTTTCATGAGAAACTCTTGTGGCATCAACAAAACCAGTTATATTTCTCAAGTCTTTTGCATCTGTTTTTGTTTTTGGGTGTGGTTTGATTTTACCTAAACAGCTATCCATCAGATATAATTTCCTTTTGTTCTCTTAAATAAATGTTTTTAAAACAATATGCATAAAGAAGAATCTAATAAAAATAGAATCACAGTATTGACATTAACCCAATAAAATGCTAATTTTATATGAAAGAAATTAAATGGGGTGTCGTATCAAGAACTTTACTAATAACTTTAGACTCTTTCACTATTTTATGTACTGAAAAATTATAAGACATTGATCATTTAAACTGCCCTTTACTACTAATCACCAGGTCTGCACAGCACATTTTCAGAACTTTAGATCACAAATAATGAGATCCAATGACTATCCAACAGCACGTCCAACTTTCCGCATCGTGAGAGTGCTTATTCTAGTGAAAGCATGTGAAATGCATATCCAAATGTACTGTGCCTTGTTATATCTATTACATTAAGACTAAGACTTCAAAAAGAATATTTGTTTTTGAATGATCTTTTCCAGGGATTTTACTACTCAAAAAAAGAATTTTTCATTTATTAAATAGAAGTTCACTGATTTAGGAAATTTAACCAATACTTCTAACTATGTAACATTGCCATTGACAACATATGAGGCTAAATCACAGAATTTAGAATTCCACCGACAGTGTGAATCTCAAGCATCTACTGAATGCTCCACTGACCAGGAAATAGGAAAATACTTTATGTGAGAATTTGTTGAAACATAAAAGTGTTATTTTTTCTTTTAACTCATTGAAAAAGGCAAAGGATACATATGAATCACTACCAAATTTAGGTTAGAGTGTCTTTCATTAACAAAATGAATCTATATTAAGAAAATTCTAGTTCATAAAGATTGAAAGAAAAGACTTTCCATTGTACTCTGACAGCTTATTTGTTACCATGGGAAGCATTATATTTTAAAAGACATACACATGTGATTTATATAAGAATCCTTGGAATCATACCCTATGACAGAATAATAACAATTCTAATATGCTGTAATCTGGAAAAAAGAATTGATACACATACAACTTTATGTATGTATATGAGTGCAAGATAGATAACTGTACTACTAATCTCTGTTAGTTCATCAAAAAGAACAGTTTGTACTGTCATTGTTTGATCGTTTGATCACTTTTTATGCCTAGATCTTGTAACCTGAACAACTACTTCTAAGATAATAATATGCAATATTAACTAGTGTTAATTTCTTACTGTTTCTTTGTTTTGAAGTTCTGTATTATTTCTATCCTTTTTCTGTTTTGCTTTTTAAAATAAAAAATAAAAATAAATGAAAAATAAAAAAGAACTGAAAAGATCCATAAGAACTTTTTCTTAAGTACATATGAAAATCACAAAAAAGTGAGAAAATACTATGAAAGTGAGTCTGCAAAAGTGAGTAAATATTGCAGTAAAGATACATTTGTTCACTATTAGAAGTTTAGATCTGTCCAATGATGAATGCATCACTATAGGTGGTAATGAAAGTTCTCATCTTATTTTCTTTTCACAGATTTATTTTAAGAAAGACTCTCACCCAATCTCCATTTCACCATCTCTGTATATGTTAGCAAAGAATTTCATAGTATCATTTTGATTCAATAGAAAATTGAAACCAATGTACTTTCAGAAAAATAAACTATTTAGGGACCAAGAGATGGGGGAGTAAGGAGAAGTAAAAGGAATTAAAATGTGTTATGTGTACATGAACCAACTCTGCACAATGAATGTAATCATTATGTAGTACAAATGCATACCAATAAAAAATTTTTAAAATAAAAGGTAGGGAAAAAATAAACTAAACTATTTGTGAGTAGAGGCACATCAGTAGTTATTTTCCTATAATTAGAAATATTGAAAATGTAAAATTGATAGTAAGTTGATAGAAGAATTTCTTGTACTTGATATGACACTGAGCTACCTGCTCCTAGGAATCCCTTTGTAAAGTGTTGTCATTCCTTAATAAAAATTTTTAAAGTAGAATTCAAGAGAGCTGGAATTCCTATTGCCTCTTACTGTATTTGTTCAAGGAAAATTATTTGGCTTCTCTAGTTTTTATGCTTCCCATAACAGGGTAACATTACATAATATTTATACTTCCTTTAATTAAAAATATTCTATGTGCAGGAAAAAAAGTGAATATTACTGCACTATTACAAGTTAGCAAGATAAAAGATGCCACGATGATGAAATTATATAAATAAAATATGCATAAAACGTCACAATTACCGACGTTTCGTGATGAGGTAGAGTTGAGATGGGATTTGAAAAATAGCTAAGATTTTAATATGAGTATCTATTTCATCCTAAAAGGAAAGTAGAGACACGGGTAGCTTACTGAGAGTTAGTATATTTGGAAATAGTAAAACGAAACCTCTAAGGCAGTATTCTGTCCAAATGGAAGGTATATAGTGAAGCTACATTATATGCCACAGTCAGCAAACTAGAATCAGTGAGCCAATTCTGGCCTGTTTTTGTAAATAAAATTTTATTGGATCCCAGCCACGCCAGTTGTTTCCATTTTGACTATAGCTGCTTTTCTCCTCCAACAGGAGAGTTTAGTATTTGTGACAGAGACCATGCAGCCAGCAAAATTTTAACATATCCACTATCTAGACCTGAAAGAAAAATTTGCTGACTCCTGCTATAAGGAGTCATTGTGTGGCCTTAGAAAAAATAATAGAAATATCCTGCCTGTGAGAAAGCCCCAAATGGTTTTTTCTACAGCAGTGATTTCCTTGTTCTTTATTATTTTGTGGAGGATTCATGTAAAAGTTCTTATAATATAAAAGACAATGAAGATTCAGTGAAAGAGCAGAAAGACCCAAATGATTCACAGCACCTAAATTTCTGTCTTGGTATAAGAAAGTTGATTTATCACTTATTTAAATGACAGTAATTGTGATACTTGAAATAGAAGACATTGTGTGCAGCTTTGAGTGTTATTTCATCTTTAGTATTAAATAATAAATCTGGATAAGGCTTTAAAGATTAGAACAGTTAGCTATATAAGTACCTTCAATGTACCTGGTAGATGGGTGATATATTAGAAAGTCGTCATTCTTCTCCAGTACCTCATTTTTCCTTTATTCACCTACTAATTTATTTCTTTTTGGCCAAAAAGGAAATTCACTTCAGAAAGTTATATTACTGGGAAATATGGTAGAAGACATAACTCACCAAAATTAGACAATTTAAAGACAAACCTGTTTCAACCTCACCTCTGATTTTCCTTTGATTTGTGGCTTTTTCCTTTTTTACATAACGGAAATCCAGATGAGTTCTATCATAAGACAGGTTAATGCAACATCTGATGATCAATTTTATGTGGCTGGTAAAAACTACTGCTATTCATAAAATATATTTAGTTTTAGAAGCTATCAGGCTGCAAACATAGTGAGTATATGATTAGATCAATGGGGATTCAAAATTCTTTTTTGGACTCTTGTTATTTAGTACTAAGATGAAAATTTGCAAACCATTTGGAATTTCATTAAAATTGCTGGGGAGTCATGAATAAACCTTCTCACAAAAATATGGAGAACAAAGAGAAAACACATTGTAGATTTGAAGACACTACTCACTACCACCCCAATCATTACCTAGTTGAGAAGTTTTAAGTCGTCCCATTTTTATTTGTGTGTGTGACTTGGAATAAGTCAGATGAGAAGTTAATTCTGGGTTCTTTTTTGTGACTTTTTTCTCTCTCTATTTTAGTTTTAATATGTTTAAAATGAGGCTAGCAATCTTTTCTAAATAGTTATTGAAAGTGTAAGAAAACATAGTAGCAACTCCTCACCTACACAAATACTTCTTGTATCAGTGTCATAAAACCAGATCATTTCTTGATGCACAAAAATTGGCAAAGAACAAAGTCCATATATTTAAACAAAATGCTAAGTGAGAATAATGCAACTATCATGCAAATTTTTACTTTTGAGAAAGTTATCTGCAATTACAGTTGGCTCTTTAAACAACACACTTAAATGTTGTTCTATTAGGATAAATACCATAAATTAGTATCATTGATATTCCAATCACTAAATACCATAAGATAGTATCATTGATATTCCTATGATTAATAATGCTATTGCTATAAAAAAAACTTTTTTAAAGTATATCAAAACCCTGCTATTTACCCATTCTCTTTTGGGTTTTTGAGTCCTGGAAAAGTAGTATTAACCACTGTAGTTAATAGTGCATGTTCTGGAATCAATATGGAAGTGGTGGTAATTGCCACTGCTTGAAGGTGGCTTGGAATGATTAAACAGCTGCTCCAATTTTAATAGCCATTACCAACCCTGAAATTTTGAAACACATT
Organism: Dasyprocta punctata; assembly: GCA_004363535.1. Classification (NCBI taxonomy): domain Eukaryota; kingdom Metazoa; phylum Chordata; class Mammalia; order Rodentia; family Dasyproctidae; genus Dasyprocta; species Dasyprocta punctata. The sequence goes on from RJWM01005628.1 coordinate 47,419, forward strand.
GTATAGACAAAGCAAATAGCTGATTACCCTAGCTGTAAATCTAAATAAATCATCAAAATTTCTAAAATGGTGGAAAGTTTAAGCCCTAAAGAGATCTTAAGTATGACAAAGTGAAACTACTATTCGACAATGTCTAACTCAGGTATCTGTCATATTCTTTTGTCTGCTAAAGATATTGTATATAAAAATAAAATATAGCATTTTATGTATACATATTAATTAATTATTACTGAGATAATATCTGACACCCACAATCTAAGGGAGGAAAGGTTTATTTTGGCTCACAGTTTGAAGAGGTGTTGGCCTGTGGATGGCAGACTCCAAGGCAGGGCAGTCTGGCAGAGGGGGATTGTACATAGGAACCAAGGCGTTAGGAGGGATATATATTGTTCACCCCCACCAGCATCACACCCAGCTATAAACCCACCAGTGGATTCATCCAGTATCACACACGCATGATGCAGTCACCTCCCAAAAGCCCCATCTATGAGTGCAACAGGCATTTATGAGGACATTTAAATATAAACTATAATATCATACCAAAAAACCACACACAAATTTCTACTTTAATGATAAGATCGATTGTGTTTTTTAGGGCAAAATGTGCCTCTCCAGAAAATGCACAATTGACCTATATTTTACAGTTGGGAGGACAGTGTTGTAGGATGGAAAAGGGAGTAAACAAATTTAGTAAGTCCATTTCCAAAATGTTACAGGGATTTTAACAATGACTCTGCTAAGGATTATCTTTCCCTTTCTCTGCAGCATTTATTTGGAAAGTTATTGGCCTGTCTTTTGCTTGCTTGCTCTCTCTCTTGCTCTCTCTTTTTCTCTCTGTCTACCTTCCTTTATTTCTTTCTCTTTATGTTTTTAAAACAAAATTAAAGGGTGTGTCATTACAAGCAATGGCCTTGAGGTCACAATCTTATCTTTAATCAAATGACTGAACAGTTCGTTGTAACATGTTTTTAAATTACTAGTTCTGAGGATGGCAAAATAAAATTCAGCACGGAAATTTAAAAGACAGTACCATGCTTGGTTAATTCTAAAACTTTACCAAATTTAGAGTTCAGTTAAAATAGAAATCATGCCTTAAAACACGAAGTTTAAAGAGTTTTTATGTTGTAAGTTAAAAATGATTTCCCTTCTCTCTCCTTAAAATGTATCATATAAATACAGAAGAGAGAATTTAGGCATTGAATATATGTTCATCACAGTTACAAATTACCTTGATTTTCAAATTTGTGATCTTTTGTGTTTGGATATGTCACCTCAACCAGTCTGAACATATATCTGCTTGTTCATGTCCCAAATGCATTTTGTAATCTTAAATAAATGTCATGTGATCTGCTTGATAACTATGCACATTTCAAGCACCTTGTAGAGAAATAATTATAAATAAATATTACACAAGAAGTTCAATCAAAATAAGTTAACTTTTAAAACTGGCAAATATTGACAAAACCTGAAAATATTTGATCTTGGGGAATGAGAACATAACCTATATAATTCATCATTAATGTAATAGTTTTAAAGTTATAAGCAAATATCTTACAGATTTCAAAATTCAACAAAGTTTTCATCATAGTTTGGAATAATACACATCTACATTTGCCTCATGGTAAAGTTTTCATATCTCAATGTTAGATTACCATGCAAGTGCAGGATCAGTCAATTAATTTATAGAATATATTTAGGTTAGAAAATAAAACTAATAAATTTGAATATTTCTAGGAAGCAAGGCATATAAAAAAAGTCATTTGCTACTACAACAGAATGGGAAAATAGAATTATATGAACTTTCTACACATTCTGATATTTCAATAGTCAGAATTTTATTTTATTTTTAAATTTTACTATATTTCACATGCACTCTCTTGCTACATCATCCAAGCTGGGCTTGAATTCTGGGACCCAAGTGATTATCTGCTTCAGTCACCCTAGTACCTAACGAAAGTGACTACCATTGCACACCACTTCAATAATCAGGTTTTTAATCATACATTGGCAATTATTAGAAAGATAAGCATTTGTGCATAAATCAATCCATATAAAGTAGGTGAAATTTCTTGAGACATTTGTATATTTTTCTTCAGTCTTTTTGGTTTGTATAGTGCTTCTCTATACATTATAAAAAATCATTGTATGGGGTATGTTATGTCCCCCCAAGTCCTCATACTTTTGATGGGGCTGAGTCTGATGCTTGTGATCAGTTTGTTGTCTAGCACCAGGATTGATGACGTGACTGTTGTACCCGCCCAGGGGTGGAGCCGATGTACAGTATAAGGGAAGGTGGATGTTCCGCTTCCTCTTGCACTTCTCTCTCTCTCTCTCTCTCTCTCTCTCTCTCTCTCTCTCTTGCCAGCGGGGCTTGCAGCTTGCAGCTTGCAGCCACCATGAACAGCAGGCCCGCCATGCCATGCTATAATGGAGCCAACTTAAGTATGGACTAAAACTCCCAAGAAACTGTAAGAATAAACCTTTCCTTTCCTAATTTTGGGCGTCAGGTATTTTGTCTCGGCAACGAGCGAAAAGTAACTATGACAATCATGTACCATTTGCAGAGTTCAATGTATATATTTGGATTACGGATTCCTGTCTGTAGGAATCTCAGGCTAAAACCTTATATGCTTTGCTCTTATCAGTATAATAAAGTTTTCCATTTAGGTTTTCTTAATTATACTTCTTTGTGATTAGGTCTCATTCTTCCCCTGCTCATTTGTTAAAATCAAAATATTTGAGTGAAGAAATAATCACATACGAATAAGATTCAGACAACAAATGTTTATTGGTGTGTTATAAATACCTTAATAAAAGAGTTCTTTTGTTTGGATCAGTTGAAATAATTGTCTTACTCTGTTTGTAACTTCACGTAAAGGAAATGGCTACTTGATTCTCATCAATTTAGTTTTCAATATATGCGGAGAATTTAGCTTATGATTTTAGATTATCTTACCTAATCTCTGGTATATATTAGTTAACTGATCTCTTTCTGAGTAAAAGTATCTACAAGGACATTTTTGAAATGTCTGCAAGTTGGGTCTAGGGCCATATTACCTTGAACATGACTGAGCTCATCTGAAATGTCTGCAAATTGGTACAAAGGAGAAAACTGGATCAATTTACTGTTTCTTAAAAACATACTTTAAAAAAACCTTTCAATTAGAAAAATCACAGTTTTTAGTAAAATTTTAAAAAAGCAAGATTATAGAAACTTTTAACCATTAAACATAAGCAATATTAACATTTCATCAATATAAGACAATATAAGTATCATTATCAGTGGCAAATAGTGCCATTATAACTTTTATTTTTTCTGTGATGTGGAACTGAAATCTTGTATTGTGTAGGTTCTTATCTATCATTAATTTTAAAATGAAGGCAATTTTAGCAGTTAAAGGTTGTCACAAAGAGATAATTATATATCATATCTGCAAATTTCAGAAAATTTAATCTTTTTCAAAAGAACATGTAGCTATATTCAAAGAAAAGTTACTAATCATTGGTTCGATATAAGTGAAATGCTGCAGTCTGTTCCAGTTATAACAATCTTACATTTTATTTGTCTGTTCATTGTGTTAAATTTCTTTCACATCTGCTTTCTTACTTTCTCCTTTAAAATATATTTACATAAGTGTCCTTTAAAATTAGACCTAAATGAATATAAGTTAAATATTTTACGACATGTAAGTGTACGATGGGTGATAAAATACATGACTTTATTTTATAATTTTAAAACTTGCATATTAGTAAGAAGTAGTATTAAGAAATCTTAAACTTTTCAAGGAATTTGTTCTGACTACAGGGGAAAAAAAGATGAATCTCATTTGATCTTCAGTAGTCAATAATCTGCTCTGCAGTAATCAGCTACCTAGGAATCACAGAATGCAACAATAAACTCACCTTATATAAAATATTAGGAAATTTTGAGGAGATATTTTGTGACTTTCCAAGATTACACAATTAAGAATAAAATAAATTGATTCTCCTGAAATCACATCAAGTGCTATACTGCCAAGCTTACGTTCCACTCAGACGTTCAACTACATCAAATTCTGGCACTCGTGCCTTTAAAAAAGAACACTTTGAGTATTTAAATGCTTTGTAGAAATGAAAAGAATGATGCAGGTATTTTAAAACATCCGATAATTGGTAAAGTACTTTTCTTTAGTTTTGCTAAACAGTGAATTTCTGGATTTTTTTCTAAAATACATGTGTCTGTTATTAAGCCTTATTTTAATTACTCTTGGGATGAGTTTATATATAAGCAAAATTCAAAATATTCATAGAATTAAGACTGACAATGATGGTTAATTCCCACACTCTTCTCCTCCAGCAAATCTTTATAGGAATTTAGTCACAGAGTTTTTCAAGTCTTTGTGTGGAAAGATTTGACAAGTATTTCAAGTACCAAAGCATTGGGACATCTACTCATTATGCAATCCACCTTTCTTCCTGTTTGGAATGTTCAAGGTTCTGGACACATCAGTGTTTAGTGAAGATAATAGGACAATGAGAGTTTACCTACAGTTACTGTTATTATTTTAAAATTGTTTAATATGTTGATTATTCGTATTGCCCTTAATATCTTCACGACAAGTGTTAAAAGAAGAATTGTGGAGAATTAAACATTGTTAGCAATTAATCTTATTTTCAATGAGCTTTAGTTTCCATGTTGGTCAGTTTCCCAAAGAATACTGTGGATCTATAGGTACTTCCCTTAAAAGACAGATTATCATATTTTCAAGTTAACGAAGGGTAGTTAGGTATTGATAACCCAGTTCTTTCCCCCTGGTTTTCAGAATTTATATTTTTCAAACTGTAGAGTGCTTATGCTTAATAAACTTTATGTTAGGATGCACAAGGATTGCAAAGACTTTCTGTGACACGTTAAGGGAATCCGCTAGGAAACATAGCAAGTGCTACAAATTTCAGATCTATTAAAATTATTTCCTTATATTTCCCAGAACACTTTCAGTTAGGACAGAGCTGGACTAACATGGTTCATATATCTGACACTTCCTGACAAGACAATAATAAAATCATGAGAAATTATCCTGTATCTCTTTTGCTAACTCAGCAACTGGAAGCTTTATCAGATGTACAGTTACAAGACTGTTATAAGAACATGAAATTCCTGGTTCCTGAACTAGCCCCAAACTACATCAACCCATGTAGTTATTTATAACCCAGACAGCACTGAGTGTGTGATTTCTGCAGGTACACAGGGCTTTAAGCTTAGAAGCTCCCAGTATATGATATAATGTTCTACTGTTTCCATCTTGAAATTCTTAACAAAAGGTCTCACATTGTCATTTTGCAATAGGCCCTGCAAATTATCTAGTCAGTAATGACCCTAGCAAAATCTTGTTAGTTCCAATTAAGAGAGAATTTTAAATGGCTTACCATAAAACACATTCTAGCAAGAGTAAAAAAAATTTGTGTAAAAATATTACTTTGTTATTAAGTTTATTATATGCTGAATTTCCAGAGGCAGTGCGAACAGAAAAATGATCCAACTGTACCACACAAAGATTTCATTTGAAATTCTGCAAAAGCTGCAGTAACAGCTTTCTGTCCCCAAACACACAGGAATTGTAGGATTAGACAATGGGAACTCTTATATAGAGGCTAAGCACACACACACACACACACACACACACACACACAGAAGCACACACATATACATATACATATGAATATGCACATGCATATACATATACATATACAAGAAAAAAATAAATCTTCTGATTTTGCTTGTCAGAGAAGTCACAAGGCCTCTTGCCTTGTAATTTTTAAGTCAGTTTCCATGTCTTATATGGGAGCCTGCTCACTGTGTGCTTGTCACTTGTGAAATCTTAACTATAGGAATGTGATAAATGACGGTTTTCCTTTCTATGCCCTTATTTAAAGGAATAGATGTTGATCGATCTGATCTTCAATATTTTCCAGAAACAAGGATGGTCTGTGTAATTCCGAGATTCAAAATTAGGAAGAAATTCCAAAACTGATTCATCCTAAATCAGTTAGGAGGCCTTATAGTTACTGTTTTAAAAGTATCTTGTAATGATTTAATTTCTCCAACATCACTAAAATCAATTGATATCTGTAGGTTGTTTGAAGTTTTTAATTTCTTTCTATAGAAAGTCTCTGTGAAAGAATCTACAAAATAATCAAAATTGCAATACTTATGAAGATGCTACCCAATTTAAATACTCCTACCCTCCAAATAAACTGTAACTTTGAGGATATGTCCAAAGTCTCAGTATGGTGTGGTCCTTTATCTTTGGGTTCTCTGTCTTTTCAATCTTCTCTTTATCCTCTTGTTTTTTCGTTCTCCACTTGTACTCTATGCCCCATCCATAAGGAACTCCTTTTCAAACCTACAGGCTTCCACTTTACATGCTATTCCTTTTCATGCATACAATAGTCTCCAGTCTGTCTTCCAAATTTTGTCTGCCATTACTTGACTATTTCCCATTCACAAGATAAATGTTTGGTTTACACAGTTCTGATAAGTTTGTCTTATTGTCTTCCTCCTCAACTTAATATTACCGTGATTTACTCTTTGATATCCTTGCAATCTTTACTTTTCTTGTATTTACTGTGTTCTAGTAGTTTGTACAATTGTCTCCATTCCCAGATGAACACTGTGAAGACAGAAGATGTGATTGATTTGCATACTGATGCATATTTATACCATATGAAATTCTTCAGAGATAAAATGCTTTTCAGCAATGTATCACAGATGACACAGAATTAACAGATGAAGAAATAGATAAATACATAAACTAATGATTAAATGAAGGAAAATGTTTCTCTGGCTTCTATTTAAGTTTTCTATTATCACTTGGCTCTATTTTCAATATGTTATGTTATGAAGTTCTGGAGATACAGGTATTACCATTGAATATTCTGTGAGTTTATGAACTCAACAAATATTTCTCAGGCAATAACTATAAGCAAGACCTAGTGACTTTGTGTGTTTAAACACCTAAATTCCATATTCTGTTTCATAATTCATCCTTTATAATAGGAAAGTAATAATATTCACCCCACTAAATTCAAATGTTAATCACAAAAATAAATTTGTGAAATTATTAGGGCTTTTTCCTGTTAATGTGGCTAAATAATTGCCTTTTTTTTCCTAGATAGTATTTATGTTACTGACAACAGTGTAGACTTTACTGCTAAATAAGTAAAATGTGAACACTGTTAAAAAATTTACAAAAATACTTTAATTTAGTTAAATAGCTATCATTTTTTGAGTCCATGATATTCCTCACAGAGGTTTAAGGTGCAACACGGTATTATGTTTTCCATAGGATTTGGAGCCTTGAAACAGGAAAATGTTAGATAGATAGATAGATAGATAGATAGATAGATAGATAGATAGATGAGAGATGAAAGAGAGGCTTTATTACTGTATTTATCAAAGGTATTTCACAAGGAAAAGTTTCATCCAGTTTAGAACTGGAATTCTTCTCTTTTCTTTCTGACACCAAAATGAACTAAATATGGAAAATGCAGAAAAAGGGGGGAATGATCAGAAGCAGATGCGTGTGTGAAGATCTGTCATGACAAATTCCAATTCCAATTTGTATTTTACATCTCTCCAAAAATTATACCTTGGACTTTAAAGAGCTGTCATTGTGAATTAAATTTAACTGAGTGACAGCTGAAATGTTCTTCATTAGCCCAAGTTGAATATAAATGAATACTTTGTGATAAATTCTTAAACACAATTTGAACATAATGTGAAACTTACAGAGAAAGCTACCATTAATTCTTCAACATTTGATGTTTTTCAAATATCTTATGATTCATTTAAATGATCAGTTGGAATACAAATATATTATTTTGATTTCATATACACTACAACTTTCTAATAAACAAATCCAAAAACAAAAAGAAATCTTTTTCATGTTTTTGTAGGATTTAAGATTTAATTTGCCTATCTACTCTCTCTCTTTCTCCTTTGGTTCACTAAATATTTCTCTGACTTCTCCATCCTTTCATGTTACAAAGGTGTATCTCTTATTCAGGGATCTATTGCCTTCACCTTGTCACTTTACTTCTTATGTACACTTGACTAAAATATGTCTCACTTAACAGGTTATATGAATAAAAAGACTATTTTTTATATTCACAACAGTTGTAATTTCAGCACCTAGTATATTAATTTGTACATCAGATGCTTTTTATACATAGCTTAGAATGAATAAACAATTTCCAAATCCCCAGGCAAATTTATAAGTCAAGTTTGCATATTTAAGTCAAGTTAAATACATAAAATATCATTATTATATAAAATACATAAATTTTAAAAAGCAAAACAAAATTGTGACAAAGGATATAGTCATTCATTTTGTCTCCTATGTTATGACAATCTACAATACTTCCCACTATAAACTCACATGGTTTTTATTATTTTCATTTTATAACTGAGAGACAATTGACGCAGAGTTTAACTAATCAGTTAACCTCCCCACTCCTGGGAAGTGGCGTCATTGGGTCGTATAACCACATCTAATCATGACCAAAGCCCACTGTCTTATCACTCCATTATAGAACTACAGTACTTATATCTTTACAACTTCTGAGTCCCTGTTATATTTGCTTTACCTTTGACTTTAGTCTCTCAAGAATGAGTTATGTGGAAATCTTGAGTTTAATCTTAGACTCACAGCTTCTTAATTACGTTTTCTCTCTCTCCCCCATAAGTGCAGTCACAATTTAAAAGCTTCTGCAATTGTTGATTACTGCACTTACAATATGCCAGATGTTATCTCATTTAAATTGTGCCCACACACTGCAGGTGCAAAGTGGAAGGGAAAATTGAACAAATTTGGACTTAAGTAACTCTGTTTTTTCATATCATCTATATGCTTGGTCCAGTATAAATTATTTTCAACTTTTTTCTATTTTTCTAGTAGACTATTTAAATGTTACTTTAAAAAGTTCTGAAACTTGAGAATGTTATGTTACATTTTTAGAATTAAAAAATCTTTACTGCTTAGGTAGGCTTATTTTATCAGACTACAAAGTGAATAAACAACCTTGTACATTATTGTTTGCATAAATATAATGTAGCTAAACCAGTCATGCTTTTCAGAGAATAGAAAACTTTATGACATGTGGCCACAAATCATCAAAATCTAATAGCAAGAGGTCTACCACAATCACACAACTATTCATCATTTATTTTAAGTGTTGGACCCCTTCTTATTCCTTCTAAATTTTCTTAAATATATTCTCTAGTCTTTCCTTGATATTGTCATGTACAAAAATATAATACTCGTACTAACTCTTGTAACTTTGGGTGGCAACTCTATTGGTTGCTCTGTCTGAACTAGTAAGGAGAAAAAAAAGGAAACCTCTGTAAAAATATCTATTTTACTATATACCTTGGTCACAGTTTTATAGCACATGAGCAACTACTATATTTCATTAAATCCAAGACACAGTGTATTAGTTAGGGTTGTGTAGAGAAATGGAATTGATAGAATATATATTCTACTGATTTACAGGATCAGATCTTAGACAGTCCAGTCCACAATGTCTCTCTGTGTGGTAAAATGTGAGAGGATCCAGTAGCTATTCTGTCTCAAACTGAGGCTGAAACCTTGGAAATTCCCTAATTGTTGATGATAGTGTGAGTCCCCATGCAAGGCTAAGAAAGCCAGAGTCTGATGTTCACAGGCAATTGCAGTAGCAAAAGACACGCCTGATCAAGCAGAACAGAGCTTGTAGGTTCAGGCTGACTTCCTCCTTTTCACTATTGGATTCATCCAGGATACAAGAATATTGGATAGTGCCACCCACAGTCAGGGTAGATCTTCCTCAGTTAGCTGGTCTACATAACAGGTGTCTCTGGAAATATCACACAGATACTTTACTAGTCTCTTTGCTGTCACTCAGTGCTATCAAGCTGACAATCAAAACTGACCATCACACACTCAACTGTGTGACATACTATTACTTTAATTGCCATTAGAAAAAAAAACATAAATGGAACACAGAAAATCAAAATAGTTCTCAATTTTTTTTAATTTTGTACTGTGAGAAGATACCTTTTTCATATATCACAGAAATTTAAACTTTTATTTATGCCATTTATCATTCTATGTATACATGAAAACTTGTAATAAATAATTGAGCTAAAATATTCATCAAACCGTTTCCATTCTGCCTGGCTCATCTTAAGCCCAGAACTGCCTATCTCACTGTTTTACCTTGGAATACCTTCCTTGTGACATCATTAATATTGCTCATAAAATAATATAGAATTCTTTTAGAGAGTTTTCTACACTCATCTCCAACCTGTTTTCCCTGTCAAATATTTTCATTCTATGGATTTGATTTTGTTATTTTTGAAGTTTCTAGATATTTTATTGAATATCTTTGGATAACAATGAGAAATCATATTTTTTCTCAAGTGACTCTGCTGATTTCTCAATGTTCTCCTGATTTTCAAAGAGAAGGACTGTGCTTGTTCAAAAGTAGTAGAACCTGCCACCCTCAAATTGTGCACTTTTTTGCAAAGACTACTTAGGCCTAACAAAACTTAAAAATACAGTAGGTACATGAAGTACACTCTGCTTTTCCCCTTCTTACTTTCTGAAAGCTGATGAAACCTCCATATGGAAAATGACACCCCCCATTCCAAAGTAAAGTAACTTTCTTGTTTTTAAGAGGAGAATCCCAGAACCCAAGACTGAGAAAGTTGTTTATCCTCTGCATGCAGTTGTTTCCACAATTGTTTCTCCTTATTGAACCTCATAAAAACATTTAGGCTTTTGCTGCTTCCTTGAGTCTTCATTTCTTTATGAGATCTCATGCGTCTCTTGAAACTTACATCAAATACATTTTTATATTTTTCTCCTGTTAATTCGTCTTTTACTTATTTAATTTTCAGTCCCAGCCAAAAACCCTGAGAGCATAGTTATAAAATTTTACCTCTCCTGGATCAGGGACATAGCTTAGTGGTGCAGTGCCTGTCTGGCAAGCCTAAGGTTCTGAGTTTAATTCCTAGTACCCAAAGAAAGAAAGAAAGGACAAAAAGAAAGAAAGAAAGAAAGAAAGAAAGAAAGAAAGAAAGAAAGAAAGAAAGAAAGAAAAAAGAAAGAAAATTTTACCTCTCTTATGTCATCACAAGAATTAAACTCCATGGTTCCTTACCCCAGAAATAACTTACTGTTTTGAACTATGACAATCTTAAGACATTAATAAATAAAAAATCATTATACATAATTATATATATATATATATCATTGTATTATATATATACATACATGCATAAATAAACATACTTGCATAAATAAAGCTACTTCTTAAATACACGGAAGTTAGATAACCAATTAGGAATCTAAAATTGCTAGTGTTATACTATGACTGGCAAAATGGTTTATTTGGATAACTTTTGCCATGTTTCTCTTACACTAATACACGATTTATTGACCTCCAGGTTACCATACAAAACATTTCTTCCCTGGAAACAGTAGGCTTAACCATTGTCTCCTTAGTTCTTTGTCCCTAAATCTCTCCAGGTGGAGGAGATATATCTGTCACCTCAGTATGCTTTGTCATATTATGTTTTAATTTAGCCGCCTAAATAGATGTAGAAATACATGCTAGATACTGCTCTGCAACACAGGGAAGGCATAGCTAAGGTCTATGGTCACTTATCTATTATCATTCAAACATTTTCGTTGATAAAAATTTTTTAATGGTACTGGGTACCCAGGACCTTTGCACTGAGCTACATCTGTAGACCTTTTGTTTTTAATTCTGAAACAATGCCTCAGTAATTTGCTCAGACTGACCTTGAACTTGTGACTCTTCTGTCTCAACTTCCCAGAGTACTATGATCACAACTGTGCATCACCATATCCAGTTTATACATGCTCTTTAAAAAGTTAAACATCAAGAACTATTAAAAATTTTAAACAGAACTTTAGAAATTATGTAACTTTCAGGGCCCCTGCAATGTGTCCCCAATTTCCGTAAGCTGTTACATCACTTGGTAAAAAGAGAGCAAGAGACCAATAATAATGCAATGGGAATCTGGGATGGCCAGTATTCATGGGGAAAAGAAGACCACAAAGGAGCCAGAGCCTCAATATTATTGATCATTTATATTGAGGAAAATGGTGAGGGATTTATGGTTGAATGTTCTAGATAAGTGGCTAGGCAGGCAAGGTCTGTAAAAGAGGAAATAAAACATTCTTGTAAAAGAAACAGAGCAGCCAGATTCAGGTTGTGGTTAACGAGTAACCTGTTTGGTAGTCAGTTCTGGGAAGGAATTTTTCTGTATTCACACAGACCTCAGCAGAGATGTTATCTCATATCTTAGCCCCACAACTCACAGCCTACCTCTCTGGACTCAGCCATGGCCATTGGCAGGGTGGCAATGCTAGCCATTGCACCCTCTGAGTGCTGTCATGAGGCACATACACAGGTTCAGCCAGACTCCTATTCCTACCAACATCTCAGGTTTATCCTTCTTTATGGCAGAGCAGTATTCCATTTTGTGTTATGTATATAAGACACTTCCAGGACTTACCTTTTGTGAGTTGTACTGCTATAAACATGGTATGCAGGCTTGTTTATTAAAACTGAAAGCCAACTTAGGGAAAGCACCTCTATACAGCCTGCACTGCTCAAAGCTAAACAAAATCACAGCTGGGTTTGGGGGGAATTGACATGATGGCTCTCTACATGTAGCAAAAGATTTGATTATTAAGTGCAAATAACATGTGGTAAAGTGCTTTTGCTGTGTTGTGTTTTATTTTAATACTAGGTATCATATCACACATGCTAGGCAAGTGCTGCGTCACTGAGCTATAATCTAGAACTTTTTAAAGTTTTTATTTTGAGGCAGAATTCCACTATTTTGCTCGAACTGGCATTACTCTTTGCCCCTCTTGCCTCAGCCTCCTGAATAGTTGAGAATACAGGCATGTGCCAACTTATTTAGTTTTATGCTAGCTTTTAAATTCCATATGTATTAGTCAACATGTTGCAGTTTCATTTCCCTCTTATTTCTAGTGGCATTTTATCATCATTAGTGCTCCCTTTATTATTTTATGCTACCTCATGTTTATGCTTATTGAAATGCAAATCACGCCTGATGTTTTATTTTGGGTTTTAGATATCTTCCTTAAAATGATTACATGCTTTTCCTAAAAAGTTCCAGTTGGAAAAGTCCCATCAAGATCTGACTGATCACATCTCTTGCTCAGAGTTAGGATTTAAAACTTGAATGGGAAAAAGCAGTAAATACAAAGGCACAAAATCACCTACTGCAATTTTTAATGTTTTCTTAGGGAACTAAAGTGGTGTGTAGGAAATAACAGCCATTATACTGGAGGTTGGAAAAAAAACGATGTGTTCAAGATTCTGAGTGGCAGATTCAAATATAATGCTAAATATGGCCATGGTAGGAATAGACTCACTTTTAGCTGCTAATTTCTCTGCCTTAGAATATATACACTCACGGAGTTATCATGGAGTTGTTTGAATTAGAACCTGATGTTAATGTAATGGAAAAAGGATATATCCCCTGGTGTTTTATATATCAGTCTAAATCTACAGAAAATCTCATATCATATGAAACAAATGAGTCAGCATATTTTAAATTACACAAAGAAGCTCACTTTAATCATAAGGAGAGATCTAGGTTTTCACAGTTCTTGGTTTTCTAGAAGACTTGCTTGTCTTTGGAATAAGAGGTAGAATGGAATTACTATCTAAGGTGGGATACTTCCTATAAAATTGGCACTTCCAATTCCCTTGAATTTAGAATAGCACAATGCCAAAGGATGCTGTTGCACTCATCTTAATATTTAAAATTTTAGTTGATGTTGTAGCTGTGAAAGGTCAAGAAGATTGAGCCTAAAGAAAATTGTGATAAGATTCTGCAAAGTGGTACTTTTTAGATTCAATACTAGCTCCTCTTTTGTTACTAATCTTTTTTTCTAAAAGTTGAGTATTGAAAAACTAGTTAAATGAGGATTTCATTACTGACAGTTTTATTGCTTACAAGTAACAGTACTATAAGAATATACAAATTAGTTCAGCAAATAGAAAGCTACAATCATTTTATGGCTCATTGGAAGACAGACGTATCAAGGATGGTCCCTGGGGATCAGAATGTGCTTTGGTATTATTTAACATATTCATTAAGCAGTCAGTGGAAAACGTAAATGAGAACACATCCAAATCTGTAATAAAAAATATTAGAAGTGAGAGATAATAAATCAGCTTGATCAAAAGTACAGATGAATCTGGACAGCTGGGGAAATTATTCAGATGAGAAATAGATGAGTTTTAATGGAAAGAATAGGAAGATAATGAATATGAAGAAAAATAATAATACACAGCATAGAAATATAAACTAATAAGAAGATGCATATGAAGTAATTATGGACAACACATTTTAGTATATTTGCTGATAAACTGAAAAAAAAATCCCCTCAAATTCCCATACTATGACAATGAAAGATAATTGTGTTATATTATCCCTAAGTTGAACAACTGGAAAAGAAAAATTATAATACCACTTAGCTAGACAATAAAATTTTGTCTATAAGCTTAATGGGTGCTTTATAAAGTTAGACAATTTCAGAAAAAAGTAACAATTGCAATAAAAGCTGACAAATTTATACTAAGAGGGAGATAGCCATTAGAATGATTTTGTTTCTAAAACATTGTATTATGTACTATATACTCAGTCTCATAGATTAATCTCAAGCTTGTCTGTATCAAATTTTTCTACCTAAGTACATTCTTGTGACATTTCTTGTAAGTCTCACTTTCAAAGCACTATGGAATTCTCTTCTTACTCTCAAGACATAATGGAACTTATCAAACTAAAGCTGACAATTAATTTGAGTAAATAAAACAAAATGGTAATCCCTGAGCATATTATATACTCCAGCCATACGTTAAGCCAGGATATTTCCAACTGTATAAAATTTTGCATTGCCAAGAACAACGTGAAACTACTGTTAAGACATATTCAGTACCAATTTGTTACAAGGGAGCAAAATATTCACCAATATAATTATGAGTTGATTTCACTGAAATACTCTGAATTTAAGAAATTGATAGAGCTATATTTAAAAATAAACCTTACTGATATGGTAGACTCATCTGAAATTCTTATCATGTGTGATTTAGATCTAAAGTATCCCCTGCCCCAAGTCTCCTATGTTCAGAGATGGCACTTTCGGAAGGTGAATGGATTATGAGGCCACTATCCTCATGATTATACTTATCTATGGATGAGTTCATAGCTAAATGTGCAGCTAGAAGTGGGGCCTGGTTGGAGAAGGTGAATCACTGGGGATGTGGCCTCCAGACCCGGAAAGGTCTATTCTTGTCATTGCTCTTTAACTTCTCTCATTTTGTCTCCTGGATGCAGTGGGTTGATCAGCTTTCCTGCTCCAGACATCTCTACCATGCTGTTTGTGCCTTGGAACCAGCCTGCCACAGATTGAACCCTCTGAAACTGTGAGCCAAATAAACCTCTCCTCCTTTAAATTACATGCATCAGGTACTTTGTCCCAGTGATGGAAAAGATGGAATATATATGGAATTATGGGAAAGCCACATAAAACAGTATAATATGATGGGAGAAGCCTTGTTCGAACATGTAGAAAATATAAATCCTTGTTCTAACTCTGAACATTTGCATTACAGTCTTGACAAATCTCACCGGGGACCTGGCCTACAAGTTTTTATCTCTCTTAGCTCCTGCCTGCTTTCTCTCTCTGTTTTCTATCTTCCATTCCCCTGGGTCATGCCATCCAGCCTTGGAACCTCTGACTATAGACTGGAACTTTTGCAAACTATGAGTCGGAATAAATCTCTCCTTCATTATGTTGTGTGTGTCAGGTGTTTTGTTCCAATAATAAGAAAAGCGATTATTACAGTTCACATAACAACAACAACAACAACAACAATAAAATCCCTGTAGAATTAAAATAAACAGCAACAGACATTTATTTCTCATAGTTCTTAAATTTAAGAAGTTGAAGAGAAAGGTGCCAACATGGTTAAGTTGTGGTGATAAGAGCCCTCTTTTTCCCTGTAAACCTCTATCTTCTCAATATGTATTCGCATACCAGAAAAGGGAGAGAGGAGAAAAGAAAGAGGGAGAGAGAATGTGGGAGCAGGGAGAGAATATATGCACAAATTCACGTATGCTCTAACGCTCTGGTCTGTTCCTCTTGGAGTAGAAAAATAATCTCATTAGGATCCACTCGCATCACCCTTATTTTCCCATCACAAAACTAATTATCAGCCACGGGCTCCACTGTCGACACTGAAGCGTAAGCCTTCCGTTCCTTGTGAATGGACACAAGGTTTCTGTCTATAATCTCAGTGCATCATTAATTGTCCTCCTCTCCTTTTTTGCTTTATTTCTAGAAACCATTGTCCTGAGTTTCTTTCTTTTATGTTACTATTTTTTTCTATCCTGCATACCATAACTGCTCTACATCATCAGCAATAGTAATGAATTTAAAAATCTCCAAAAAGTCATATTTACTTCTTTTCTTATTTTATATACTTTCAGGTAGTCAGGTGCTTGCCTCTTCTGTCATTTCTTCCGAAAGGAGAAAAAAATTAGTATTCATTGTATCTTCTTCACTTTTATACATGGTGTTTCTTCCTGCACTGCTTTCTTCTGTATTCCCAGCTGTAGTTACTAATTCTGAAATCCTCTCTTGGGTGATTCTCTGAATTGGAAATTGTGACCTTGAGGCTGTACTGATAGATCACTTCTTATGTGCTCTGATTCCATGACTATGTTGAAAAGCATCTTCTCTTTGTTCTGAGAAATTCATTCATCCCAAGGGTCTTCGCTTCTCATCCCTCATGGGAAACATTTCGTGTAGGTGCACTCTCTGGGCATCGAGGACAAGAAGAAACATATGCCCAATAATATGCTCATGATATTTCACGTAGGAAAAAGAATGGGTAAGGTCAAGGAAAGCATATAAATCAAGGAACAACCTCAGTCAAATAATTTCATAGTGCAGTATGTATGGGTTACAAATTTTTAATAAATCATATATTTTAGAAATCATATTTAAATCGTTGCCTTAGAATAGAACCAGTTTTAGGGGCTTATAAACACTTTTGACTAAAACATATTCATACTAATAAATCTCAGTTTGAGGAATAATCAGGATTATCTCAATAACAAATAATAACTACCCTATAAAACAATCCATGCATATTATCCCAGCTTAGGAAGGAGATTAAATCCCAAGGACTCCCAAGTTGTAGGTAGGAGAGGTAAGGTTATAATATGTATCTATCATAATTCAAAGAAGTCCAAGATGATAAAAAAATCTCTACATAATAGAAAAATATTCCACACAGCAGAAATATTCCTTGGTAAGTATATTCTTGGAGTAAAAGGCCTGGAAGTAAATGTAACTCTTGCTAAACCTCACACTCCACACAGATCAGTTGCAAAACAAAAAATCTGGCATCTAGACTTCAACAGTCTAGGAAACTCTTCTACTCCTGGGGTTCACAGGCATACACTGAAGACCTCGATAAAGTTATTTGACAAAGTGAGTACATTGCTGACTCTGCCCTGGAAGCACACGTTCAGAAAGATATGCAATAAATTATGGATTGTTGAAAGGTTCAGTGTAATACAATGAAATGACAATCATCCTGAAAACCAAAGTCTTGCTGGGCAAATCCTGTTCTGGGCAGCAACTCTCTCCTAACCTACAAGGTTCACAACTGTCATTATGCAGTGTTACCATCATAGCTCATCCTAGGTTTCCACTATGCTGTGTTATATTTATACAAAAGCTCCTTTCTGAAGAGGGGACAAATATCACTAATAATAAAAGAGAAAATATCCCTAAATATTATGAAATGAAAGTAACTTTACAAACTCATGAGAGACAGATAAACCCATGAGAGAGTAAAAACTAAAAAGAACTGAGAGGAAGAACAAGTTAATTCTTAATTTTGAGTGCAAATATATATCTTAATACTTTCCTAGTGGTTCTCCAGGTGAAACAGTAGGTGCTAACATTAGTAAAACAGTGTTTATTAATTTATTACACAATACTAATTTAATCATGTGATAAGGCATTTGCTTTACCCTGTGGTCTGTGGTTCTGTCATGCTTCTGCTTTTGTAATTATTAGTGCCAGTTATTATAAAGTAGATATGATATATTAATTAATATATTTTATAATATACTTTAGTTGTGGGTATCAGAAACCCAAATCAGACTAATTCTATCAAAATTGGAGTATTTTGTGTGACAGAGAAGTCTCAGAGTAGAAACAGTATCATGAGTGCTATGGTATGTGTGCTCTAATGAGATATTCAAGACTATTTTCCTGAAGACAACTCTTCACCATTAATTTGGTTTTCTCATTGGTGATTTTATTTTTAGGCAACCACCTTCAACCATAATTAGTGCCAAGTGACGACTAGTGATACTAAGATGACGTTGTATCAATTTAAATATCCTTTTCGAAACAAAGCACTTTATTTTTTCCACAGAGTTCTGATAAAATTAACATTAAGGATTTCAATGAGGCAATGAATTTAATGAAAAGATTGAAGTGCCATGAAAGGGTCATATTAGTTCCACGTATTGCTAATGCCTAAGCTTGAACAAGTCTACCTCAAATCACATGGATTAAAATTGAGGAAAGAGTCACCACCTGAAAAGCTTCAGGTGATTCTACAGATAAAATAAAAGATTTCTACGTAGGCAAAACAATAAATCTTCTGTATAAATGGTGACCACAGGAAGAAACAAATATAAGCACAGATTCTAAGAATAATAATGTATGCCCTATTTAGAAGCCCTTAAATGCTATTGCCCCTTTGTTCAATTTTAGAAAGAATTTATTGGCAAGCATGTTGCTAATGTTGTCCTCAATTAGCAAAATGGAGTTCAAATTATCAAGGTCCTGGATCAAAATGCATCAATTGGTATTATAGCCATGCTTACCAAACCAGCTTTCTAATGAAGTCAGTATATTTTCCAGCCAAATGAAAAACCAGACCAGAGAAACAAATCCTGCAGAAATGTGAAAGAGTAGTTGATTACTCAGAATAAACAGAAATAGCAGCCTGCAGCTGGCAGGGAGGAATCAGAGATTCACTGAAACAATTTTCAGAAAAAAGAAGTCTCCATAGCACTATCCTACTATGACTAATATACAAGAGGTAGGGCTTAAAATGCAAAGGAATTGCTGAAAAGTAGAAATCGCATAACCTAGACAGACAGGCAGTTGGCAATAACTCTGTCTCAGAACATGGACTGGTCTTTTCAGGCTTATCCTCCACTATGAAATGTTAAAGCATGGTAATTTTGTGTACCTTGCAGGCGTAAGAAAGGGGATGAAAAGAAAAAATTGAGATGTTATGTACATTTACCAACTACCCATGAGGAATGTAATCATTATGCAATGCAAATATGTACTATTAAAAAATAAAAACTGGGAAAAAAAACTACTGGCGTATCAAAGAGCAAACTATGTAGAAAAGCACTCCATAGATTTATGCAATGTGGTGACTCTCTGGAAAACAACCAAATTATCAAGACTAGCAACCAAAATTTCATGTTCAAATGTCAGTAATCAAAGTAGAGATCTTATAATTAAATACAAGTTGAAGTTTAAAATATTTTAAAAATGTAACACAAGCACATAGTTTAGACTGCTTGAAGCCAGAAAAATTGAAACTCTGGACACTTTTAGTCATATAAATTCTATTTGCAAGCTCTTGTGTTTATTTGTTGTGCATAGTATTTTCTCATTGCAGTTTATCAAAGTACTAAATAGGTATGTGTATGTGTCCACATGCATCCGTGCAGAATATTGTCCTGACTGGTCAAGGTGCAATTCAGAGCTTTAGGAGCGTGATATCAAAGAGTAATTTTGCAGTCTAATTTAAATTCAGTAATAGAAAACAAAGACTAAGTGCATGTATTCATTTAGTAAGTTTAGCAACCTTATTGGCACATCCAGCATAATCCCTTAAAAATGGTCAGAAGCAAAATACTATAACAGATTGTAAATGGTTGCTCATATTAATTTAGCTAAGTACTTGTAATTTGTCTAAGTATTATTTAATAGAAGACAACTGCAAAATACTATGATACCTCCGGATTTTGGAAGACTGCTGTGTATCTAACTCAGATTTAAGAGTAAGGAGCGTAAAATGGAAAATCTTTCAACAGTGGATTCTTTTCAAATACTTTTTCCAAATTGAGAAATATTTGAAACTATTACAAAACTTTACTTCTCCTCACATTCCATTTATCCTAGATATAAAACATAGTAAGAAAAAAAGAAAAAACCACTGATCTGAATGACAAAAATCCTGAATTTTCAAGAATTGTTTTATTTAAAAAGTAAGATTTTTCTAGAATTCCCAGAATTAGTTTGAATGCAAAGAACCATTTTTTTTAAAGAATAGAAAACAAGGCTTATATTACAAAATAAAAAGAAGAAAGCAAGCACCATGGTAATCTTCCTTTTGCAATCCAACAGCAGATATACATTCATTTGGGGCACCAGTCCATGAATAGCCTCAATAATCACCTGAAGAATTGTTAGAAATCCAAATTTTCAAGTTTCACCTACGACATACTGAATCAGAAATCTGGGGGTGTAACTCTACACTTGATGATTTAGGAAACCCTACAGGTTAATCTGATAAACAATAGTACTTGAGCAGCACTAGTTTAGATTTTTAAAAGATTTGATAGCCATGGTTTAAAAACCGCTGTTTGAAAAGAAGTCCTTATGCTAGCCTCACCTGCAAGGCACAACTCCAAGGAGCCCAGAAAGTGCTCAATACAAACACCCTGAGATCAGTCCTTGTGCTTCCCTTTTGAACATGGAGCACAAGATAAGAATAAGCCTTTGCCTATGTTTTGTATGGCATGAAATTAAAGCTAGCAGCAGTTTCAGAATTCTGGATAGCACAGAAAAAGTAGAAAAGGCTTTCTGAGTGCCTGCAAATAGAGACAGAAATATTGACAGGTCCTAAAACTCAGAGAAGAAAGACTCTGAGTCGAGGCTCTTTGCAATTAAAGACTGGGAGGATGCATACTTATTTCAGCACAGAACACAGAAACCACTCCTTTTCTTTATAGAAAGGTAATCTATAGTCTTCTACATCTGCTTCTAAATGTAAATCACCTGGAAAGGGGGCTCTGGAGAGAGGGTTCTCATAGACATTGAGTTACTTTAAACTAGTAATATTTCTAAAATGAAGTCTTATGAGTTTTCATTTATAGAAAAGTAATGGTGGCTATGTATTTGATCCCAGTCTGTAATTATTTGCTTTAAACATGGCACCATTAACTTATGTGAAAGATTTTAATGCCAAAAACGGTTCCCATGATTATATCATTAATGTTTTTAACTAGAAACATGAGTCTCAGGCAGGTTTCCACAACTGTGAAACATATTTAAGTGTGAAAAAGTTCATTTTAGTTCAAAGTTTCAGAATTTTCCATGTGATGTCTCTTGGTCCTATTGCTTTGGGCATACGGCAACATAGTACATTATAGCAGAACTGCATGTCAGAGAAAGACTCTTCATTTCATTGCACCCAGGAAATAAAAAGAATAAGATAGGAAGAGACCAGTGTCCCAGTATTCCCTTCAAGGGCATGCTCCCAATCACCCACCAGGTCCCACTCATAGGTTCCATTACCGCCTAATAACATTGCTGGCTGGGGGTCAATTGTTTATCACATGGGCCATGAGGGATATTTCATATTCAAACTATAAAAATATAACCACACACTGATTTTAGCAGTGCCAGTAACTGACATTCAAGAAGTGAAAATTGTGCTTCAACCATTATATTATGTGTTTCCACTTGTTATATTACATAGATAACAAATCTATGCAGCAGGTGTTATTTAACATATCAGAAAACTGAGACAAATAACTATGAGTCCCAGAAATCGCACCACAGCAAGATGCAATCACAAATGTTTGATATCGAATCTAAGATCCTAATCCTTAGATAATGCCAAGGTTTCAGCAGTTAACATGCGAAGAATGTTAATAGTATAAGTTAAATATTAAAGCATCTGGTCTATGTTACACATACTAGGAAGCAAGTAATGTTGAGTAATTAGATAAATATCACTCAGTTTATATGTACTCACCTCTGACTTAGAGGAGCTTTACATAAACACCTATTCTAAATAATATCAACTTTTATCCTTATGTCTCCTTAACCCAATTTACATGCTCTTTTAGCAGGTATTTATTGCTACATGACATATAGTAACAGGTAGATTCACTCGCTATTTCTTTCCCATTCCTGTGTAATTTTCATGAGAGCACAATTTTGACACTCTAGTGTAATATCCTTAGTGCTTGGCTTCTAGTGATGACTCCAAAAAAATCTCCTCAATGAAACACTCATAAGTAAACAGTATTCTCACAATTTTCAGTGACATAAATATTTTTAAATGAATATTCATCTTTACCTAATCCTTTTCATATCTTACACAGACATTGAATGCTAACAAAACATCTAACAGTATTGTCTCTGGATTTTAAGGAGGTATTTTTTAAATGTTTGCCAAAGTATCAATATATGTAGATTTTAACTCAGTTGAATACTACCTCCACCCTCATATGCTTTTTAACACTTTTGAAGGTGACGAAAAAGGATCACTTTAGTGTAAATTTGTGGTGACAATTGCATGACTTTCTAGAGATGAGCAAGTAGGAGACTGAGATGAACAAAGAGATCAAGTTAAAAGGAGAATGAGAGCCTTCATCAAAACATCATCTTTGTCTTTCAGACATTTATGTCACCCTCTTGTGGTACACGGAATCCAACCTGTTACAGTTTTCTAGCGCAACAGAGAAGCAGAAGGAAAAAGAAGGTGAAAGTGGCCTTTTTATTCGAGGATGCAGAGAGGAGAGGAGCCCACAACCCGAGGGGGTTTGACCTTCTCCTCCAATCGGATAGAGAGAGGCAGAGGGTTATATGACCTCTGATCAGAAGTGGCTCATGGGGCGGGCATTGATGACGTGCGAGGAACTGATTGGAATTTTCTTCACATGCAAACTTGAAAGTAACAATTTGGGCCGAAAGGTAAGAAAGAGGGAGTGGTCATCAGGGTAAGCGTTCCCACTTTGCCCTTCCGCCATATTAGACCATGGCCATAATTGTACAATAATTTATACTAGGGCAAGAACCTTTCACTACCTGCCACTGAGCAAGTGTCAAATCAACTCCGGGCCCCCACATTACAGGTCTATCATGGTTAACCCAGCACAGCACAGCAAGTTCCTAGGCAGGGAGCCAACTGCAACAAAAACACAACTTTCAACAACAGCACAAAATGAAGGGTTTTAGGATTGCAATCTAACATCCGGCAATTCCCGGGAACCTTTTATCTCAGCAAGCTGGAAAGAATTTTAGTTCTAATTTGTTTTCATTTAGGAAAGACATCTTGTTGGCACCAGGAGTTCCCAAAAGTGTCTGCCAAGTCCATGTCAGTCTTGGCACATTTTCAGCGATGTGCTATACAGTATTTTAAAATTTATGCTACAAGAAAACACTCGGTGACTACCCAAATCTCTTTGCTAAAGACTCAACTAAAATGTAAGACCTGATTGGCTGACAATACCCTTAGGAAAATTTAATGTTTGAGTCCTAAGTGTGAATGTAATAACCACAAGGGGTCTCCGTTTCACTCACTCAGCTTACAGAAAACACATTGCAACCTTACTTGACCTTCCTTCCTTCCTTTTTCCTTTTTTCCTTTCATCTCTTGTATGGTCGTTTTTACTTTGTTGTTCATTGCTAATCAAGCAGGTGATTTTGTTCATGTGTTAATTATTTTGTTGTGAGCATACCTTTTGGGGGTTTTTTATTAGCTTTGTCTTATTTTAGGAATACTCTCAAGTAAACCAGAAAATGGAAAGAATAGGAAAAAAGACAACATTTTGTCAGCCCTGTTTGCCTTAGAATCAGAAATATTAAAAGCATAAAATGTTTTTTAATCTCTAAACAGATTTAAAGTGAGTGGTAAGACTCATACTTACCCTACTTGCATTCTGTTACTGAGTATATGTAGGAATCCATTTCACTTCAGAAAAGAAGTTTCCATTGCTTGATTCATAAGTACAGAGAATTATGAAAAGAAATGAACATTAGAGAAAAAAATAAGAAACCCATGGTTATTTTGACAACAGTACAAGAAGCATACCAGCAATTTACAGAAAAATAGACAAAGGTGAAAGATTTGCCACTTCTTCAATATCTTTTTTTCAAAGCTAAGATATTCTCATTTTATGTTAATAGGTTACACTAGTCTAATCGAATTCCTGAAGCCCTTCTTTTCCCTGTTTGCATTTCCTACAGGGCATGGTAGCTGCTTAAATTTCTTGACTTCTCCAGAACATTTATATGATATGGAGCTTCCAGAAGGAATTCTGAAAAGCAATCTGGACCTGTGACAAACAGCAAGAGAGGTGAAATATATGAAATTATGACAATAGAATACTCAAAACATGGTTCCAAATTAAGAAAAGTATTTCTTCTAAAGAAATGAAATGAAGTTATCCAAAATACTTCATTGTCACTTCCCTGTGACTATTTAAAAACTGTTTAATTTTGCTTCATGGATTAAGAAAGAAAACACATCTCATCAGAGTGTTTATATAATAAAAATAACAGTGACAAGGGATCACAATCAACACATTTTATGCAATTTATATTATATCTAAAGTAGCTGAGTTTTAATGAATAGTTTTATGCAAATGAACAGATAGTCTAATATTTCATATAATGTAATCAATGAACTGGAGTGTTGCTTTGTTAATGAACTTGCCTGGACAGATTATTCCAGTGTAAGGAAATTTTTTTTTATAATAACCCAAAGTAGAGAACTCATCATTCCTGTATCTAAGGAATGACTAAATTCCCCATTACAGTATCAGGTGATTGTCAGAAAGAGAAAACTCATCATTAGTTCAGCATGACTATGTGAATATCCCCCACAGTAAAATCTTATTTTTTATGCAAAAATGAGTTGAATTTTAGCAAAGCACTGTTGCATGGAAAATGTATTAAAAGAGCTCCTTGATACATGCTTAATGTTTTTGTATTGTTGAGGAGTTTGGACAACATTATTATGCACACAGATGTGCTACAGATCATTAAAGATCAAGAGCTTTTAGATTGCAAAGTCAACAGGCTGATTCAAAAACTGAAAGAGAAAAGCAACATCTTTTTCACAGTAGGAGCTTTGAGGAGCAGAAATAAAAGCAATATTCTAATCTTCACCACACCCAATGCAACATTTTGATCATCACTTTAGATTACAAAAAGCAGTAGAGGACCCTATAGTTTAAAATTAGTGTTTATGGAATTTTTTTGAAAGTGATGTTTTATGAGAAAGTGTTGATGTCAGCATCTGCGACAATTTGAGAATAAGCAGTGAAAATAAGTTAGAAATGTGTGGGTGCTGACTGATTGAACAATACCCTCTCTGCAAAAGAATGGAAAATTATGGCATCTATTGCAAATCACCAATTTTGATAGATCTTTTTGAAAAGAATGCTTCAAGTATAAAGTTTGGGTAACAAGATATCATTTTAATTTTAAAGATGCTCTGTGTATTTTTATTTTAGGCAATGTGACTTACATTCTGAAATGGCTGAGATAAACTTTTTAGCAATCTCTCTCTATGACCTAAACATCAAAAATTCTGAGAAATCAGAAATGTTGTAGATTTAATTCACTGTTAATACGTTCAATAAAGAACACAAAATGTTTTGCATATTTGTATGCTCTCCTCAATAATAAGAGGATTACCCATGTTAGAAAGCTGTAGAATTTCTAATCAAAGATAACTGAAAGAAATGCAGTGTGAATTTACATATTTTGTTAAGTAATAGACCAAATGTCTAGAATATCCAGGTCTGGCTACTTCCCATGTGCCAGACTTCTTAACATTAAACTCAACTCTGACATTCTTTCCAGACCCCAAATTCTTTTTTTTTGTTGTTGTTATTTAAGAGAAAAAAAAAAGACACATATAAGAAAGACAAAAAGCAAAAAAGACAAATGACTAGAGTAAATGCACAGCACTAACATTACAGGTTTAAAAAACAGGATGATAGAAACTTGACAACGGTTGCAATATTGCTTATCGTTATCTTCAAAATGGTTGTTTACATTAACAGATATAGACATGTAAAATTGATCTAATCATATGAGTATTAACCGATCTTTCTCAATAGCTAACACATTCAGCAGTATGTTCATTTTAGTTATCTTACATATACATATACACAGATTCTTTCATAGCAGCGAGGATGTAATTCCTAGCTGGACAGTCAGCAACAAGTTATCATGGTTACCAATAGCAGGGCCGGATAAAGTAGCCATGTTTCTGCATTGTTCCTGGGAACCGGTGTGCAGCTGCAGCCTGTCCCTGATTCCTGTGCTAAGGTACCTATTTAAATTTCTTGACAACTTCTCCAATCAGACTGAAACCCTGCTTTATTTTCTGGTCAGTATTTCCACTTTCAACATTCCAAAAATTGCAATTAATCCCCTAATGTCTGCCGCCCTTCTACTCCATGCAGTTTTGTTTTGTTTTGTTTTGTTTTTATTAGCTGACCTATGTTGGTCTCTCAACAGTGAAAGCTCCTAAATTGTTCATTGCCATGCTCCACTGGCCTGACTATCAGTGATTATCTGCTATTCCTCTTGGAAAGTCCCTGACACCAATCACTAGCCTGCTCCTGTCTTTTGTCATAAATTCTCTGGGTGCCATATCTTGGCTGGTAACCCAAATTGCATTTAGTGGAAAAGAAATCATAGACTCTGTCTTAAAATGGTATTTGGACAGCAGCTAAAAGGGAGGTTTATCCAGCAATGGAAAATTTAAACAAACAAATAACAATAGCAACATGAAATCCTTTTCAGCACGCTGTACAACAAAATGAAAACCAAGGCACAAGACCTGTTCCAAACAAAAATATTGAGGAAATAACTGAACACAAAATTTAAAAATAGACTAGAATAAACCTAACCCAAATTAAACACAGTATTTTAATATTTAAGTCTTTAAAGAGAGACATATTTACTAGGGTTCCTCCTATTTGTCTGTGTGCCTATGACTCTGAAATGTGGGATTGAAACAGATCAGAAATGTGTAGTCCTCTGCCATCCACATTTATGTTTTAGAGCACTTTCTTTCTATCTATAGTCTTCTATATTCTTTCAGTGGAGGTATATCTCACAAACCAAATAGAGATATGGATAAAAAAGCCTGGAGATATATACCCACAAGGAAGCAAAGATGCCAAAGTTTTTACAGAAAATAGGAAGTGACTAGGATTTATGAAAACCTATTCTACAGCTGCACATGAGAGAAAATGCCACAGTGAATTGATCATAGGCCTTTGTCAATATTAATGTAATAAAAACTTGTGAGCAGATCTTACCTCATTTGCAAATGAATAAAAGAAAAAACAACTAAAAGAAAAAAATAGAGTTTTTAAAATACCTTTTGAGGGCTGGGGATTTAGCTCAGTGGTGCAGCACCTGCCCAGAAAGCACAATGTCCTGAGTTCTATTCCAAATATCAAAAAAATAAATTAAATAAATAAAATAAATAAGTAAGTAAATAAAATACCTTTCAGATTAATCTAAGGAAAATATCAGAAAATTGAAACTGAGGACTTGCCTTTAACTTTAAGTTAAAAGTAACTCATCATGTACTGAAGAGATATTTTTAAGAAGTCTTTGGGATGTTATAAAAAAAGGCAAAAAGAAAATGTACTACTTATGTAATCTGATGTCCATAAGAAACTATTAAAGGACTGTAGAATTATAGAAATGGACAGAAACAAAAAGAATTATCATTACAAAAACAGCAAATGCAAGAGTTCAATAAAAAAGTGATGTTTTTTCCAAAATAGAACCTAAGCTTTAAATTGTGAAAATGCAAACTAATGTACAGGACGAGCTGAAAATTTTTTAAAATGCAGGAGGAAAAAAAAATGATGCAAATAACAAGAGAAAATTCAATGACGATAATAAAAAACTGTAATACTAGCACATATCCTTTAAAATGACCAGATTAAATGAAAAGAAGCAGTTCCCAAAAACTATATTGGAACAGTTTCTCTCAGCTGAAAGGACATCATATATTTTTAAAAATAGTGAAAATTGATCCATTTGTAGGTGCAGTCACATGATAAGTAAAAAGTTTCAGGGTACTCCAGACAAATGAGACAGTCCCCAACAACAGATAGTTTCAGACATCTCTTTAGAAATTTTATGGACAACAGATTAAAGAGAAAGATAACATTTTATAAGAAGAAATCACAATACCAAAAGAATTTTAGAAACCATCATAGGACCTCAGTATATGAAGTCAGAATATTGTATACAGGAAGTACAAGCATTAATTATGTAATCCCAGCACTCGGGAGGCTGAGGCAGAAGGATGCTTGTGAGTTCCAAACCAGCCTGGGCCACAAAGTGAGTACAAGGTCAGCCTGAACTGCATAGTGAGACCCTGCCTCAAAAAATAGGGCTGAGAATTTAGCTCAGTGGCGTAAGGGCCTGCCTGGCAGGGGCAAGGTTGTAAGTTTGATCCCCAGTACCAAAAAAAAAAAAAAAAAAAGTAACTATTTTTAAATGTATGCAAAAAAGTTCACAAAAACATAAAGCCCACTTTAGAGCAACAAAATGATGTAGTGGTACAGTGTGAGCATTGCTAATTTGAAAATGGCAAATCTGAAATACTGCAAAATCCAAAACTTTGTAAATGTAGACAGGATGTTACTAGGAGACAATTTGACAGCTAACCTCACACAACAGGTTGAAGTCAAAACTTATGTACACTGATGATTTTGTATAAAATTATGTTTAGTGTTCACATAGTATGTATGAAACATAAGTTTATTTCATGTAGAGACCAGTTCCATTCCCAAAATATTTCATTATGCACATAAAAATTTTTAGAAGTCCAAATATGTTTCTGGTCTCAAAAAGCTGGGATAAGAAACATTCAACCCATGGTATGAAATAATTGACAAGGTGATATGAAAAAATTTAATGTAGAATTTCAAAATGGATATTGTCTATCATATTTTTATTATTGAAATAAATCCAGTATACAAAAGTCAAAAATTTTATTTACAGATGATTAAAGATGAAAAGTACCTAAAATAAAAATGAAGTGGAGACTTTTCTACTGTATTTCAAAGCAATAGAAAGAAAATACCAGAAAATTCAAGCCATGGATGTGGCACTAGAGAAAACTGTTCAGAATAGAGAAGACACCTTGACTAGGAAGCCATAAAATCCCAAAACAACAAAATTGTGGTTGCATACACAATTCTATGGGGAATACATTATACTAGAAAAACAAAGTGGAGGAGACAATATCTACAAAATTCAATAATTAGTTTATATTAAATGCTTACTCAGGAATTTCTCAAAAATGTAAGACCTTATAATAAAAGACAAATTGAAAAAATGCTTTCAATATGCAAAACAAAGAATATAAAGTTTTAAAATATAAATCATTCTAATAATTCAGTGTAGAAAAGAACATTCTAGTAGAAAAATGCACGAAGTATCTTTCATGTAATTTATGTAAGAGAAAATTAAAGAGGACATCAAACATTGAAAGAAAAAACCAAGCTTGTGGTAATGAATAAACTGTATTTTATAAAGGAATATAATATATCATCTTTACAAATGTTATTATGTTGCCTTGCATATAGGCATATAAATTGCTCTTTTGAATGTATGTAAATTAGTGTAACCTTTGCAGGTAGTATGGATTTATTAACCTGTGCATATACTTAGGTTAGTTAATACAATATGCTGTTAACAATTTAAATGCTCAAATATTGAGGAATATTGAAATATTTATAAAAATTTGCACATATATTTTTGACATTGTATAAGAAAATCTACTTTTTTTTTTTTTTTTCGGCACTGGGGATCAAACTCACAGACAGGCACTTTAGCCACTGAGTCAAACTCCCAGCCCTAGTTTTTTGAGGCAGGGTCACACTATGTAGCTCAGGCCGCCCTTGCGCTCGCGTTGTAGCCCAAGCCAGCTTCGAACTCACAACGCTCCACCTACCTCAGCCTCCCGAGTGCTGGGATTAAAGGCGTGCGCCACCACACCCGACTCAGAAAATCTACTTTTAATGTGAGTAACTATTTGATAACATCTTGCAACCTAGTCCATATTTATAACTATTTAAAATAGTAATGTTATATAATAAAACATATTTACCTACATAAATGTGAATTACTAACTGTTCAATTGCTGTCTAATATTGTTAGTACTAATTGTAGAAAACTAGTAAATATAAGTATTTGATCACAAAAAAAGCATATTTTGACCAAATTTTTCAAAAAGGAAGGAGATGGTGCCAGGGAAAGACACAAGCTTTGAAAAAGCCAAGGTTAGGAAAACCATAGTCAGGGGTGGTTAGGATGTGACATGCTAATTACAGTTCCTGGAGTCAAGGAATCTGAGAGCTGATGTGTCCAAAAATCTGAGAAGTTGAAAGGGCAATGTCTTTCACAATGCTACATATGACATCCATACATTTAATTTAAATATCAGCCTTGGTGTAATAAAGGCTCTTCAAAGAATGTGAAAAAGAAAATCACAGAATGTAATTTGTATTTTCAAGATAATTGGTGAGGCAAAGTTACAATAGTTAGTATACAAGAAAATACAAGAGATATATTTTGGAATTATACCATGGTGAATTTTGTGAATGAAAGTGAAAAATCAATAATAGTTTCTAGGAATCTAAACTGAACCAACTGGTTAGACCAGTTGGGCATTAAATGAAACCAGAGATAATGATCAAGAATGCTTGGATCACAATTTGTTATTTAGGAAAATTTGGGTTGTCTATCTTCTCTACCTGAAAATTACTTCTTTTAATCTCTCAGTAAGTTCCTTGATCAAATAATATTTGCAATGACATCTTTTTACTATTTTCAAGACTGATACTGTTGATACATTGTGTCAATTTGAGAAGTTTAGAAATTTAACTAAGAGGCTCAGCAGGGAGCCAGGATCCTTACTTTGTAAATATCTTCAGCCTGTGCAAGAGGAGGGCACAAGATCCTGTGATTTCTACACCTGTCCAGGGGTGGGTGTCGGGGGATGGTAGTAGCCTACTTACAATACAAGGGAGAAAGAGAGGCTTGTTCTCCCCCACCTTTTCCTCTGACTGCTTTTGCTGGCTGCTACCTTGAAGTGTTGCCCTGGTGGCATGTCACCCTGCCTTGGAGTCAGTTGATTATGGACTGACACCTCCACAAACTGCGAGCTAAATAAACCTTTCCTTCCTTAATTTTGGGAGTCCCGGGTTTTGTCCCAGCAATGAGAGAAAAGTAACCAAGACAAAGACCATGAGAATACCTTAGATGAAAACATAGATCATAGGTATGTGGCAACGATATACTTTATGGAAGGTTATAGTTATACTAGTCAAAGAAAGAGGGTGAATAAACCATGAATCTCTCAACAACATGAAAGCAATTGGAGACAAACACAAATCAAGCTACAGTAGGGATTCGTGATGTGGAGTCTGTGGGATGCAGAGCTTTATAGCACCTATGTAGGGAAAATAAAGTGTGTTTTCTTTACTAAAACCTCACAGTGAGAATTAGTGATTACTTTACTAATGAATATAGAAAATCCCCAGTAATTTCAGGGGCACCTCTTGCTACTTTGTTGGTCTGCTAACAGAAAAGTAGAAAGTTTCGTATCATAATATAGTTGTTTTTTCAGAAATATGAATACATTTACAGTAAACTTTAGTTAGAAATTATAAAAATTATTATAACTGGCACAATATATTCTGAGCTAGTGCTATAAGAAACTAAATGGCAAATAAATACATGAAAAAATGTTCAAAATGACTTGTCATTGAGGATATGGAACTTAAAACAATGCTAAGATTCTACTTCACATCAGAAAGAATGACTATTAACAAGACATCTACTAATAGCAAGTGGTGGTGGGGCTGTACGGAAAAAGGAACCCTTCTCCACTCAGTATGAGTATAGATTGGTGCAACCTCTGTGGAAATCAGTGTGGAGATTCCTCAAAAAGCTAGGACTAGAAGTTTCATTTGACCCAGCTATTTCCCTTCTTGGTATCTTCCTTACAGAATTAAAAGCAACATGCCACAGTGACATATGTACACCCACGTTTACATCAACACAGTTTGTAATATCTAAATCTTGGAAACAGCCCAGATATTCATCAAGTGATAAATGGATAGAAATGTGAGGGTTTTTTTTTTTTTGCAATGGCATACTACTCAGCCATAAAGAAAGATAAATTTGAGACTCTTCTAGATAGATGGATGCACCTTGAGGCCATACTCTTAAGTGAAATAAATAGGACACACGTGTAAATATCACATTGTCTCTCTAATATAAATAAGGATCAAAACATATAATAGATGTTGTGAAATAGAAAGAAATGTTCAAATGGGAAGGGGAACTAGGGAGGAGGAAGGAGAAAAGGAAGGAAGGGAAAAGAAGATAAATGAGAAAAGAATGAAAAAAATAAAAACAAAGTTTTTGTAAATCAGAGGGGATGAGGGGTTAAAAGAAGGGGAGGAGAATGTGAAAAAAAGAAGAATCAAGATATATCATACACAGGTACAAATTCCCTATGATGAATGTGATCATTATGTATACCAAAAATGTACTAATAAACTTAATTAATTAAAAAAATTACAAAAGAAACTAAGTACATTAATACACAAAACATAGTACAAGGGTTGTAAACAAGTGTTTTTTGACTTATAGTAGTTTGTTGAGAATCACTCAAACTGCTTCAAAGCTCAGGCGCATCTAAGGACACCTGAGGGTGTGACCCTGCTAACTAGTACAACTGC
This sequence comes from Dasyprocta punctata, assembly GCA_004363535.1. Classification (NCBI taxonomy): domain Eukaryota; kingdom Metazoa; phylum Chordata; class Mammalia; order Rodentia; family Dasyproctidae; genus Dasyprocta; species Dasyprocta punctata. Next base: position 80,381 of record RJWM01005628.1, read on the forward strand.
ACACGGGGACACAGTTATGTAATCATAACCCAGCACAGGTAAGCACTCATGCACTGGCTATGCCACTATGTAAGAACGGAAAAAATAAGCAAACAACCTGCATAAGAATTATGCAATAAAGATGCGGGCAGCTGTTGCTCTTGTGCTCTTATACTTTTGTGCTCTGCTTTGCTCCCTACTGCCTGCTGTTGTTGCTGATGTCTTGCACATGTGTATTCTTTAATCTGGGGACATCACCAATGAAAATCTCCGCTGGGTTCCAGTTGCTGACAATTGGCATAGTAGGCAGGCCATTAAGGTGACTTGTCCCATGGCAGCTATGGAAAAGCACCCCAAGGTGAGGGAGCGCCCCCCAGGATTGGCTGATAAGACCCCAGCCTCTCCCTGGCTTCCTGCAGCCACCTTCACAGTCTGGAAGCTCCCAGAGGACTGAATAATAGTTTGCTTGGGGCCCAAGGATGCCTTGCAAACCTTGGAAGTGACAGTCAAAGAAATTCTTATCCCTCACTGTGAAATGGCAGGGCAGGTGACTTGGCTGTTCTTCACTGCCTTCTGTTTTTTTTTTTTTTTTTTTTTTTTTTTTTTGTGGCACCGGGGATTGAACTCACAGCCTCACGCCTGCCAGGGCAGGCGCTTAAGCCACTGAGCCAAACTCCCAGCTTCACTGCCTTCTGGCATGTAAATCAAGAGGTGGATGGCCTTGTCTGGCATAAGACCAGTTGCAGCCAACAGAGGAGGACATTGAGCAATGACGGCTGGCTACTGAGGAGCTCACGTTGTAAGGTGTAGGAAGCACTGCCTCCTCCAAAAATGTCCCCAGAAACATAAGTCCTCATAGCTGAAAACCCCCAGGGAAATTCTCTGGTTTTGCATGCTAGGCCTGTTACTCATCAAAAAATGAAGAAAGAGGAACCCCTAGCCCAAGGAGGGGAACTGGGAACTGGGAGATAGGAATTCCTACCTCTACCTGGCACACAACTTGTACAACTTCTACTGAGATGGAGCTGTGGGAGCCGGCAAAACAATTAAAGCAGAAGGTGGGTGAAGTAGTGCCCACATAGCTGGTATAGCTGCTGATAACATGTAGTTAAATCACAGCAGATGTCTCAAATAGCCCCTCTATGAGATGGGTTCTGTATTTTGTACTGAGAATGGCCCCAGAAGCAGGTAATCAGACTGTGATAAACTGGTTGATGTCAGTGGCTCACATGGTTTGGGAGAGTCCAGGTGACCTGCTGGAGCAAGTCATTAAATGGACAATCTATCTAGACTTGATGACTGTGCTACTCGAAATGGGCATGTGACACCTGATGTTCACACTGTGGTACCACAGCCCAAATAAGGAACTGCTGATGGCACACAGGAAGGACATGATCCTGGTGAGAGGACCCACTGGCACAGTAGAGTCAGCGGCAGCCTTTTTAGCCCCTTTTACAGATTGCTAGATCCAAGATGCTACGGATGCCTTGGTCAGGCTGGGAGACGTGAAAACAAAGCACCAACGTAAGGCGAGATCTCTAAAAACTGTACAGCAAAGGAGAAGAAGAAGGGAGGCTCTGGGTGAGCAGGGCTGTTCCCCCCCTAGCACAGGTTATAGGGCCCCTGAAGATCAGTCAGTGCCAGATCTAGATGGACCTGCTAGCTACTGCTCTAACCACAGAAAAGTTAGGCAGGCAGTCTTCAAATGTGTTGCTGACTCCATGGAGGCTGTTACACCCTGAGCAACAATATCAGCTGATGGACCAGGACCAAAAGGTAAAGTAGCCCTGGTGATGCAGGAAGAAGTGACACTGGTCACCTTTTACAGAATTAGGAGGCAGGCTGGGGTACCTGGGTTTTGGAGGACCTGGCAGACCAGATGCCACATGTGGAATTGACCATTTACTAGTTCCCAAAGAATGTGCAGCATGCACTAGATGGGTGGATGCTGGAGCTGAGGCAGTGATAGTATATGGCCACCCAGACCATTTTACAGGACCTACTATTCACATGGAAGGGCATGAAGGTCATTATGTCATGGTCCAGAAGGCCCAGGTGACTTTGGGTATTAGGTGCTTGCCCCTACACCTGTATGATGTATATGTTTCCCCAGCTGCTGAATACACAAAGACTGATACTTGGCTCAAAACTATGCAGGGAGAACTCTGATTGTGAACTGGCATGGTAAAAATCATAGTCTGAGGCCATCCACACCATGCACAGCTGACTCTCCCGCTGGCCAGATAGGCTGTATGCATGAAGCAGTACTGGCTGCCTGGCAGCCAAAAGGACATGGACAGACTGCCTTGAAATTTGAAAAATGGTGAGTCATACTCCCTGCACCAAGCCCTTCAGTACGGCCCATGCAGAAGCCAGAGGGATCACGGTGAATGATTATAAAGTCTCTCCCTGACATTGGCAGTCAGGACAAATTTGCCTTCACATAGAAAAAGAGAAAACAATGGACCTTCCAGATGTTGCCACAAGGCTATCAGAATATCCCAACTTTGTGTCATGACCTGGTAACCCAGGACCTGGCCATCTGACCAAGTCACACTTAGTGTCACTGTTTTATATTGATGATATGTTAACATTTGATTGTCTTGCAGATTTAAAAGCTGCCATGCACAGACTATGAAAAGTTTTGCTCACCTAGGGGTAGGCTATGGACAAAGGCAAGGTCTAGGAAATTGGTTTGTCAAATTCTTTGGTGTTGTATGATCAGGCAAGACCAGACCCACAACAGGATGCCAGTTACAGGTGAATGTGGACTTGCTAGTTTTGTGGCAAATGTACCACACATACCTAACATTTTATGCCCTTTACACAAGATGAACAAAAGGGCATAACATGGATGGAAGAGACACAGTAGAAGCTGCTTGATGGATAAACTCAATAAAAACTGCTTTTCAGTACTCAAAGAGTTACATGAGTGCATTAGGATTCATTGATCCCAACATGGCATTTATCCTAAACATCAGTGTGGTTGATGATGGATTTTGCTGGGCCCTGTGGCAAAAACACAGAAAGTGGAGGCACCCTGTTGGGTTTTAGCTCACACTGGTTGAAGGGAGTGAAGAGGCACTGTTCCCTGATTGAAAAACAGCAGCCCTGTACAATGCCTGTGAGGGATCACAGGACAATGGTAATAAAAGTACAGATAAAATACCCAGGCTCTCACTCTCATGTGTTGGGGAACATGCCTCCAACAGTGCGAGTCTGTGCACAGCTAAACTGGCAATGATTTTTGGACCCATGACGTTCATGGCCCAGAAACCTGTCTGGCAGGATGGATCGTTGGACATAACCCTAGTCCCTATACAAAAAGCAAAGAGGGACCTCTGGCTGATGCAGGATATACTGAGGGGTCTAACTGTGACCCAGCCCCACAATGCAGAGCAGTTGCTGCCCAGTCCAGTATGGAAGTACTTTGTTTTGAAACCCAAACAGAAAGGTCAAGCCAATGGGCAGAGTTGTGACAGTGTGATTGCTTGTGATGCATGAAGAGATGCACTACACGTGTACACAACAGTTGGGCCATCTTTAGGAGGCTGATGCTCAGGCTCCAGGATTGGGCAGAGTGACAGATAAGGCACTCTCCCTTGTGGGGTGCTGACCTGTGGTGAGACATATGGGAGGATAACCAAAATGATGACCATGTATGCTATCATATTTCAGAACATTAGTCCCTCCACTTGCTGGGAAATAATTTAACTGATGCCTTGACCAGGCATTGCAATGGTTGACTGCTTGGAACAGTGTCTGACCAATACTGACTTTTGCCTCTAGGAATAGCATCTAACCAGAGGCAAGGACGTAAACAGCTCTCCAGGTAAAAGCCTTCGCTCAACATAAGGCCTTGGTCTTAAAGGTTATGCACCAGGCTTGGATATTGCTTATGAATTAAATTGTTCAAATGAAAAAGTGGCTTTGTGAAACTGCAGAGTTCTCGATTTGTTAAGTACAAGGCAAGGAGGTATCTGTGCCCTGTTACACATATAATGTTACAATTGTATACCCACAACCTCTGAGGGAGTGGGATGTGGGGAATTACTCAGACTGCTTCAAATGTCAGGGGTGTGTAAGGACACCTGAGGATGTGACCCCATTGTCTAGTGCAAGTGCACAGTGAGATGCATTTATGTAACCACGCCTTACAGAAGTAAGCACCCATGCACTGGTTACAGCACTATGTAAGAATGCAAATGTGAGAAAACAACCTGTATAAGAATTATAAAATAATGCAGGTGACTCTTGCTCTTGTGCTCTGCTCTGCTCCATGCTGCTTGCTGTTGTTGCTGATGTCTTGCACGCATGTGTTCTTTAACCTGGGAACCTCACCTGTGAAAATCTCCCTTGTGCCACCCCAAGTAGGGCAACAGAGTTGTAGCCTAATAAACTCATTCTAAGTTGAAACAATAATAAGTCAAAATGCATTTAATAATCCTGTCCTGCCAAACATGGGTTTAGTGACATTGTATGCATAGAGTGAAAAGTGTTCACATTTACAGTGAAGTGGCTCAGGGAGAGCTGCCAATTGTTGCTGCTGCCCAGCATAGCAAGAGAATATCTTACTATATACTGTCAGTCTGGGGAAAGATCAAAATTCTAAATATTCTTACTACTGAGTGTATTTCTGTTTTGCAACATTGTAAAGACAAAAAAATCATAAATTAAGCCATCATTCTTATATCATTATGCATATTTACATATTTTAAGATATTATTCTGAGAAAGAATCAATAGACTCTATCATATATCTACAATAGTCCTATTAAAAAGCTTGAAGACACCAAGCAAATTGTATTAAAGTAGGTAATTCAAAATAATTTTCCTCAGGCATCTAAAAGTATAGAATAAGTATTTAAAAGAAACAAACTAAAAATATCTTAACATATCAATGATCTATGTTAGAGGAAAGATTAAAATTCAAAAACAGATGATGTATGCATAGATGATGTTGACCATGGAGCCATATGAGAATATAAGAATCTGTTAAATTGCAATAATCAAGGCAATATGGTTACACATTAAAATGCATAAGTAGATCAAGAGAATACAACAACATTCATGACTGTGGTGGATTAATTAATGGTCAACTTGCAACACCCAGGTGAACCGAATCAGTGTGATGCTGGGTGTAGAAGATCTACCCAAGGATTGATGCCAGCAGCACAAAAAAGAACTGGAGGGGATGATGGTGTGCTGTTGATTCTCCTGGAGAAACATGTCACACTGGTTTTCCTGATATGAACTCAGCTGTTCTCATTGCTGGAGGAATTCGTGTCCTCGCTGTTGCTGAGGATGACTGTGTTTCTCTTTGAGGAAGCTCTGGTCCTTACTTTGAGCATCGCTTCCTCCCTCCAGTGCAGATCCCTCAACCTACAGGCACAGATCCTTCATTCTGCTGGTGCAGACTTTCTAGCTTCCACCACTGACTGCACTGGGCCTTCCCAGTACAGATCCTTGATCCAGATTGCATGAGGCATTGTCATGGGCTCTAGGTCTCCAGCTGAACTTGTGGAAGATACGGCCATGGGCTCAGGGTCTCTGTAGGACATTACTGTTGGATTCTGGCATTCAGCTGAATTCTTTGGGTCTCTAGTGAATAGGCAGATTTGATGTACTCTTCTCCATTTTACTTTTTGGATGCCTATTATAAAATAATCCTGTATATTATGAGTTTCATATTAAAACTATTCCCATGCAAATTCTGACTGCAACAATGACAAAATCATACGACTGAACATCAGGAAGAAAAGGGATTTCCAACAAACTTTTAAATCTAATAAATGATTTCACAAATGATTAAATAGGTAATAAATCCTAGTAAACTACAGGACTCAATGCAAATAAAACTCAAATGACTTCTTAAGATAGAACATGGACTCCAAATGTCTTTTAATACCAGTTATTTATCACAACTTTTGCTATGCATGTTCATTTTACAAAATGAAGTTTAACATTTCTTTTTTATATTCAAAGTAGAATCTACACACTATTGAGAATTTTTTAGTTCATTGTGAATGAGTAGGAAATTAACAATCTCTTTAGTTCAAAGGTTGTTCTAAAGGTTGTTATGTTTCCTTTTTTGTTAAAAAATTCACAAGCTAATTTTTAGAATAGGTTAATTGCCAAACAAGGAAATATTTTTCTTTACATTTTTTAGTCTGTATGTATTGTGTGTGTGTGTGTGTGTGTGTGCGCATGTGTGTGTGTTACTGAGGCATTCATGTTGAACTGTATTTCAAGACTTTTTCATTTTGAGAAAGGGCTTCACTAAATTTCCCAGATGGGACTCAAACTTGTGATCCCAAATGCTGGGATTTCAGATGTGTACCACCATACCCCGACTTCTAGGTATATGCTTCAATTTCTGATTTGGAGTAACCGACAAGAATAACTAAATAAATAGCTCAGTGTATTTCTCAGAGTAATATAATACATATATTTTCCTCTGCTCTGTATTCTCTATATTTATAATGTAATTTGAGTTATTTCTTTATTTGCTACTCTACATTGATAAGAAATATTCTTTTTCATTTATATTGCTCAAATTATTGCTAAAGTAACAAAATACATGACAACTGGATGTAAAAATTTATTCTATCAAATTACATTGGACTAATTTTCTAATGATTGCATTTTATATGGCATTATATGTCAGATCTTTCTCATGTGTGAAATATGGAAATATTTTGATATCAAAAATATTTTAATATAGTATTTATAATGAAGTTTGCAGGTTTTTACTTTTCATTTCTTTAATTGGTAAATGTTTGCAGTGCATAATGTTACCTTTTTTGTGGGAAGTGGGTACATGTACAGAATACATGTTAATTACTTTATTTTTTATTCTCTTCCCCTCCTTTATAACCCCCCTTCTGTTTTTCCCCTTCCGATTTTAAAAAGATCTATCTTTCTACTTCTTTTTATTTATCTTTTTTCCTCTTTATTTATATTTTTGTTTTCTCATGTAAAGGAAACAATGTGACGTTTAGGATTGTGTTTTTGATTTTTTTCATTTAATATTATGGTCTCCAGGTGCATTGATTTTCTTACAAATGGTTCAAGTTTATCTGCCTTTTGATTGTGTACCATGTTTTCATTTATTCATCTGTTTGATAGACATATAGGCTGCTTCCAAGAATTAGCTATTATAAATTGTGCTACTATTAATATAGGTATGCATGTTTCATTGTAATATGATGTTTTAACTCTTGGGAAAGTACCTAGAAGGAGAATAGCTGGGTCTCGTGGAATTTCTAATCTTAGTTTTCTGAGGAATCTGCCTACTGATTTTCATAGTGTTGTACTAGTTTCCATTCCCACCAATAGTATAATTTTCCTTTTTCTCATAGCCTCATCAGCATTTGTTATTATTTGATTTCTTAATGATGGTCATTATTTCTGGGGTAAGACAAAATCTCAGTGCTGTTTTAATTTGCATCTCTCTAATGGCCAATGATGTTGAATATCTATTCATGTATTTACTGACCATTTGCTCTCCTTTTGTGAAGTGTGTATGCATTTCACTTGCCAATATTTTGACTGGGCCTTCTATTTAGGGAGAGTCTTTTTTCTTTATATATTCTAGATATTAGTTCTTCTCTAAGGAGTAGCTGGCAAGAATATTTCCCATCTATAGGCTGTCTTTTCACTCTGTTGGTTGTTTCTTTTGCTGTACAGAAGTTTTGATGTGATCCCATTGTGTTGATTCTTTATACTATTTTATGTGCAACTGGTTTTCTGTTCAGCAAGACCTTGCCTGTGTCCATGACATAAAGAACTTTGCCTGTTTGTTTTCTATTAGGTAACTTGTTTCTGTTTTAACATTTACTTAGGTCTATTTTGATTTTAGATTAGTACAAGGTGAGAGATAAGGGTCTAGATTCAATCTTCTGCATGTGGCCAGCCAGTTTTCCCTGCACCATTTATTAAAAAGGCTATCTTTCTTCCAGTGTATGTTTATCAAAAATCAAATAGTTGTGTATGCTTGGGGTTGTTTCTGCATCCAAAACTCCACTCCATTTACCCTCATGTCTGTTTCTGTACCCATAACATGTTGTTTTCTAAAATATATACAACTTTTCCTTTAAACTTAGCTTACTTTCTTCTATTCCTTTTTTAATTAAACACTCCTTACCTTCTTTAACAATGACATTTTCTGGGAGATACAGCAGATACTTATGGCAATTTTCAACTATGGCCGCTAGATCTTTGCCATTCCTCTAATCTACCATTGTGATCTGTGCTTTTTCCTCTTGAATTTGGACCTTGTGATCATTTGGCAAATTGAATACAGTGGAAGTGAGTCTGTGCTCTTTTCTAGGTCTTTAGAAACTGAGGTTTCATTTAAATTTATTTTAATATTCTCATAGCACTTGATTTTGCTGTAGGTCATAAACAGGGAATAATTTCATTTTTGTTATTAATACATAATTGTTGCAGCATCATTCAATGAACAACTGTTCTATTCTCATTGAACTAGCATTTTATTTTTTGTCTTTTGACTGGGAACTGCAATCACCTCGACCTTGAAGGAAGCTGAGTCTCTTAAATGACTGCATTGCAGAGAATCTGGACTTGCCACCCAGACCACCACCTTTATCTGATCAATAAAATAAATCTTTTTTGTGTTAAGTCTCTGAAATAGGATGCTTTTCCTATTATAGCTGATAGTGTTACATTGAATTATTAATCATTTAATTCTATGTGAAAATCTTTCTATTTAGATCTATGAATGTAAAGAATTATTACTCTATAATTGCATTTTAATGCTATCTTTATCTGGTTTAATATCAAGTAAAAACTGGTACCCTAAACAAGTCGGTCATTCCTTGCTTTTTACTTTTCTGATTCAATTCATGTAAAATAAAGATTTTCTAGTTTTTTGACAGTTTGGACCGTTATGACAACCTTGTGTCTTCAGAAAAACAGAGATTTGCTTACTTTTAATCACAGTTTTGCTTGAGATTGCTTTAAAATGTCCTGAAAACTTTAGATCTTTTCTTCATTAACTTATACAGTGATATATTTGCTTAAATTTTTGTATGCAATTTCATGTGTTCATTATGAGTTAATTAAATCAAGATCATAAATCACTGAGTACAGTACAATGTTAGTTTTGGGTCAAAATGCTTTGTTGCCTTATCAAAATTTCCTTTTGTTCTTCTGTTTTATGTTCATTTAATGGTTCTAGTTATAACTGTATTTTATAAAATTTGTATTACTGTTCAAAAAGTGCCACCACGGGATATTTTAAAAAGTGAAAAAAGTATTAGAAGGAGCACGAAGTCACAAATGAAACTACTAACATGTAGATTGAAATAGGAAAATAGAGTAAGAAAAAACAAAGAGCTATTTAAAAATTAAGCAAAACTCAAGGAACAATTTTCCAATTAGGATGTTAGAGCCATTGAATATTCCTATGAGTAACACTTTTAGTGATCTGAAATGACTGCAATGATTTTTTATCTTCATTTTAAGCAAAATAAATCACCCCACAATTCACCTAGAACTGACCAGAAGTGTAAGCCACTTATGCCCACTTATTTCTGTATTTAACTTCAACCCTTCTTGATTCTTCCACACATAAGCACCATAACAGGGCATTATATCTCCAATAGCTAGTCAAGGACCCATCAACAAACTGACCACTCTTGGCTAGCAGAAGTGTTGATTATGAGCAACATGTCATATTCCTTGGCATCCAGATTTTTCTGTTTTCTTTCCAGGCAACTCTAATCTACAATGAGTATCACATAGCCTAGAGAACTAGCATTTGACACTGGACACTGCATTTACATCACTTTTCTGGCAATAAAAAAATGTTACTAATGAGCTACTGTTTTGGCTTCTAAAAAAAGAAGTTAACTCACAAAACATACTAGATGCCTATTAGAATTCTTCACTTGCTAGACCACAATCTAGTCAGTTGATATGTCTCTTCCATGTTTGCCCTATCTGAAGCTACTCCATAGATACGTGTCCCCTTCTTTAAAGCAAAAAATAACTAAGCAGAAGTCATCTTTCTGAACCACATTTCTAAATGGAACTCAGGATGAAGAATTCTTTTATTTTTTATCACCATTTGAAAATGATCTCTGTAATACTGCAGCCTTCAACTCAAGTGTGTGAATGTGCCATGGGGACTTTTGTAATGCAAGCCACTTAAAACATAGTA
>RJWM01005629.1:0-90574 GCA_004363535.1 Dasyprocta punctata
TTATTTAAGCTTTAAAATAGCTTTTAATGTTTCTAATAATCTAAGTCTCCTTGAGTGATCTTTTTCAAAAATTCACTGCTTGTCCTCACCTGTTTAGTCTCAGTTTTTGTTGGGTTTGCATTAAGCACTTCAATTAAATTTATGAAAAATGACAGTGTGGAGTTCCCTCTAGGCTCTCCGTTTGTTCAAATGCTTTATAGCTGCCTCATAGTAAAATGTTTTAGTTGTAAATTATTAAGTAAAGGAATCAAAGAATTCCATTATTAGAATACACCCATCATTGTGCAAAGACAGTTAGTATTGTTGCTGATGATGCCTACTGACAAACTATTCGGTATCTGAGATTGGATGGGATGGCATCCTGCTACTTACAATTGTAGTCAAATGTGACTGTGCCCTCCTCTCTCTTTTTTTCCAGAATGAGAAGATCCTTAGGTCCTGGTGGCTAAGACCAAAACCCAAGCTACAAAAAAGTTTCTAATGACTGGTATGAGCTGTTTAAGGTAGCCACTTTGCTAGCAGTGGAAACAGAAACTCAGCTCTGGCTGTCATAGACAATGAAGCTAAGAAATAGCTAAGCTGATACCATCTACCTGCATTGTACAGTGTATCTAGGGGTCTGCAGCAAACAAAATAGCTGCAATTGTGAAAACCAGAAAGCTAATATTATTTATAACTAGAAAACTAACCAACAGTGAATATATCCACTGGCCTCAACCTACTCTATCACCCAAAAGCATAAGAGTTCTACTTCTAAGACAAAGTTGTCCTGGACTCAGAATATCCTGAATTACTTCATGTTCAAGCCGGGCATTGACCCATGAAGTCTCAAGAGGCTGTTAAAACACCTCTTAATAATTACAGCTGACACACATTTAGGTTCAAGCCAATAAACCTCATAAATGTATTTATGAAAGTCTTACATTTACCTTATTTCTAGGTGTGACCGTCATTTTCATTTTGCTCAACAAATTGGCATTTCCTTTAGAATTAAAGAGTCTTTTCCTAAGGATAATTTTATAAATTTTGTGAAGACTTTCCTCAAATTTCTCTCCTAAAGGAGCAGGGTTATTAAGGGTGAGAATGCTGGAGAAGAAATCTAATCTACATGAAATTTTGTATTATTTATAACTTTTTTATCGATAAAAACCATAAAGAATATAGATCCTCCTTTGCTCCTATTCTGCTTCAAATAAATAGCCGGCTTTCTCTATTAAGTTTCTAGTTTCATTCGTTATAAAACTCCTGCTACTTTCACTCTCTCCCTCACTTTTTCCAGATGATAACATCCTCTAAGACTCAAGTCAAGATTCAGGTTGTACCACTGGTTGTATGGACATATTTTTAATGATTCTTACTTCCTCTAAGGAAAAACTACCTTTTCTCTCGGGGATGTTCTTGGAGACGTTTTCTATAACTCCACTAGGAACTTCTCAAATGCACTAAGCAAACAGTCTCCATTTCCTAACAAACAGCAACCATTCTCTGTCATTGTACTTCCAGCATACCACGATGCCTGATACAATGCAGAGGTCTCACTGCTAAATACATGTTGAATGAATAAATACCATTAGGTCAATAAAGTGACTTACTGAAATTATTTTCTCAATTAAAAAAATACACTACATACTGGTGAGAAATGTCCATGTATCACATAGTAACATAATGTAGTATTCGGCATTTTAAAACAAATGATACATGAGAAACAACTCAACTCTTTCATCTATCATTCTCATTCAAACACTTCTGAGTTATAAGAAATCTTAGAATCCATCCAGGTTGAATGAAGTACTGCAGAAGTCGGCCTCCGGGGCACAGAAGTGAAGGCTGAGGCTATTTTAGTCGTGGGTTACTCGCCCTACCCCCAGTCTTGCAAAGGATGGTGAGGGAAAGGGACAGTCTCTTAGGGATGTAACACTGTGGTCAGCACTCACCTGTTTTAGCTCCTTAAATGTGCACTCATTGAGTTCAGTTTGTAACTAAACATATCTTACATGTTAAAAAAAAAAACTTTCCATTTTCATACAAAATTACCATTTTTATATTACTTGAGACGCAAAAGAAGCCTGAGTGTGGCGGTGTACACCTATAATACCAGCACTCAGGAGGCTGAGGCGGGAGGATCACCATGAGGTTTAAGCCAGCCTGGGCTACACAGTGAGTTTAAGGCCAGACTGAGCTACATAGTGAGACCCAGTCTCAAAAAACCAAACCAAAACAAACCAAAGTCCCTTGAACCAAATTCTCATTACCTTCTTCCTTTTGCTGCCTTTCTCCCTGCCCCATCACATGAGATCCAAGACCTCCCCCAGAGAATGCTTACCAAAGGGCCATTGTGCCCTACAAGGGAATAACTGCTCTGATGCCATTTTTACAGGCTCATTTAATTAGAACTATCAAGATGCTACCCAAGTAATCATTCATTTTTTTATGCTGCCCTTGAAAAAATATTCATGATAATTTTCATCTCATATGAAGAGACCAACTTACAGTCAAACCAAAAAATGAACCACAGCTCATCAGGATTCTACCCAAGTATTCCCAAACCGAGTACTTTTTAAGTCAAGGTTGTTCTACTTTATTCACCACAGTTCCTTAAATAGAACAACCATTTGCAATTTAAAAAAAAAAAAACCCTTCTGCCATGAGAATTTATTCTATTCCCAGGATGCGGCGAAGTTCCATTGTTTTGAAAGCTCTGAGTTCTACACTTGGTTCAGGACTTGTGGGCACTTGGATAAGCCTCTTACGAAGAAATTTTCAGATGGGGTTGTTTACTTTTTGTGCTTGGAAGAATAAGGAAGGAGGGAAGAGGAAAAGATGGAAGGAGGAAAGGAAGAAGGGAGGAAAAGAGAGAAGGAAAAAAAAAAACCCTAACACCAGTACACTGAGATTCCAGATGATGCCGCTAGCTATCGATATGAGAGCAGCTCACTGGGAAGCAATGGGACACGGCTGGAAGCCGTGGGCTTGAGCAGCAGCTCCGTGTCTGCTGGCAGAGGCCCTCTCCTCAAGCCTTCTGGGCTCTCTCAAACGCCACTTCCTGGCCTGTAAACCACAACGCTTCTTAATCAGACTCACACATGACAGCATGACAGAATGTATGCTGTGGTACTGTCAAGTCTTACACAAATGTTTCTACAAAGACAGCCCTTGTCTTTCCTTAATACACAAGCTATTAGGCTATTATATAGGTATTATCTATCATGTTAACTCTTACCTCTTTGTATCAGCTGCTATTTTTTTCAAGCTGATCATGAACATCCAGCTCGACTCTAAAAAGTGATTTATTACTGTGTCATCCATGAAATTAGTATCATGATACACTATTTTTAGCCTTCCTTGCCTTTATTTCCAAGTATTTCTTTGGCTCACTTTGCTTGTGATTAACCTTTGAATCACTATTAATTTTTCCAAGATGCACATTTTCATTCACTTTTTATCTTTGATACCAGAATATTGAACAACTGATGGCATGGTAGTGTAATTGGCAATTTTTCTTGATGGATAAGCTGTGTCACCTTCATGATGAGTGACATCTTGGACATGAGGATAGAAGCCCAGGACCCTGCTAACATCCACCCTTCTCTTTACTGACACAAGATGACCTAAGAAAGCTGCCAAAGGCAAGATTCTTTGTATTCCAGAGCCTATTAATATTACATCACATCCCCTAGTCAAGGAGAAGAGAATTATCTAAAGTATGACCTGAAAACTTCAGCATGTACTTAGCCATGTATTTAGCAGCAAAGCTTTGGAGCCAGCCAAAGCACCTCCCCTTCAAACTGCAAGTTCTTTAAGGGCAGGGTCAACGTTTTTGGTTTTTGTCTTGTTTTGTTGTTTTGCTTTCTTTATCACTCTATTCAAAGAGTCTAACAATACCTGGCACATTATAGAAGCTCAATAAATGTTTCATTGAATAAATTCAAGAAACACATACTGAGCAGTGCCCACAGGTCAGGCTATACACTGAGGATAATAACTAATACCTTCAAATTGGTCATATTCTGGTAAAGGAAATCTATGCAAACCCAACTCGCCTGCTCTGATAAATATGAGCAAAGCATCAAAGAGAAAACAATTCACTCTTGCAGAGTGGGATTTTAAATAGGAGGTAATGTTTGTGTGGAGTTTTTGAGGAGAAGCAGGAATCAGTCATGCAGAGAAATAGGCAAAGGCAGAAACTGGAGAAAAGGAACAGCATGTTGTAAGCATCCCTGTGGGTGGCACACGTGGTAAGCAGGGATAAGTGGAAAGAGAAGGTGTTGTAGAAGTAAGCTGGTAGAGAATGAATGTGCCAAGATAACAAGCAGAATTGGCTACATAATTCATACAAGACAGTGTACAATAAACTTGTGGGGCTCCTTGTTTGAAAGTGATTAGGAATTAACTGTAAGACAGTGACAACCAGCGTGTGGTCTTTCTAAGTGCAGGGCCCTGTACAAACGCACAGGTCACGCGCTGAGAAGGTTGCCCTGTCGCAAGTTTACATTTCATCTTGTGTTGCTGTAATTACATAGCAGAGGCTGGAAAGCGACAATTGTTTTATAGGAAGGAAATGAGGTGGCAGAGGAGAGGATCCACAGTCTGTTCTAAAAAGCAACAGGTGGCAGGGAAAGGACAAAGCAGTTGCTTATTAGTCCCATGAGAGAGGAGGGCTGGAAGGAGAGGCAGCAGTGGAAAGACGAAGATAGCCAGTCTGGGAAAGACTTCACAGTTAGTGTCTGCAGCATTGAATGAATTAGATACACAGCTTCAGGCAGTGAGGGGAATACAATGGTTTCATCGATTTGCTTTAGAAATCTGGACAATACAGTATCATATCTCAGAGATAAACCAGTCTTCCTGATTTCCCATGTTAAACAATACTCTTGTGATTATGATTCGGTATGGTTTAATCATATAGTAAATGTTTCTGTTATTTTTTTAGAGTGAGTCTTTTCACGGTACTTTTCTTGAGGCACCTTGGTTTTTTTTCCCTTTGCTGGCTTGAAAAAGGAAGTGACAAATGAGATTTGGGCCAAAGCTGACCAATTTTCCATGCAGAACAACTGTGAACTAAAGACCAAGTTAGAAGGCTAAAGATGCATGTTTGTAGTCCATCATAGTATTCCTCCCTTTAATGTTCAAGTATAAAGGTAGCTAAAATTAGAAATCAGTAGCATATTATCTTTCTTCCAAAAAGGCTGATTGAGCTATTTTTTTTTTAATTAACTCTTTAATTTTAACCTTCTGCTTTGTACAAGTGTTCATTATGGTTTGGTATAATCTCACTACAAGGGAAAAGTATTCTGTTGAGGATCTGGGTCTGTCATTTTGATTTTTATGTGTTTATTTTCATGTGGGGTTTTTTTGTTTTGTTTTTTTTTGTTGTTGGTTGGTTGGATGGTTGGTTGGCTCTGTTTTGTTTTTGCAGTGCTGGGAACTGAATTCAAGGTCTCTCAGACAAACCCAGGGCCTCACACATGCTACAGAAGTGCTCTATCACTGAGATAAACCCCAGCCTCATTTAAGGATTAGAAAAAGGATGAATTAGAAAAAAGATGCCTAAAAGTTACGTTCTATTTTTTGCCCTATTTTTTTAAAAGAAATATTTGGAAAAAATCATAAATTTAAAATAACAGCTATTAAAACAAATATTTACTTCCTTGCAATTAACCTTCTCCCTTTTTTTTTTTTTTTTTTTTTTTTTGCCAAGACCAGAATCACCTTTCTGATCAACACAGGAAACAGCTCTCTTCATTTAAATTCTTCAGATAATTGTGGACATTCTTGACACATTAAAACTCTGTAAGTGGAGGTTTCTTAAAGGTTAGCTGCAATATGGAAGGTGAACTCATGTCAATGAATTTTTCATACTTAGTTACATTAAAATCCATTTGTTTACTTTGAATAGGTCTTTTATTCATCATGATTCTGTAACATGCGTTAGAAAATATCAGTTCCTGAGTCTAATGGATTTTCCAAATGTTGATTTATTACAGAACAATCACAACTGTTAGTATCACCCTCAATCTCATAAGAAAAGCCTTTTCTCTCAAACCCCTATTTGAGTGTAGTTTTCACATACTACACCAAACAAAAGCAAAGGTGGCTGATGTAGTCTCATGCATCAACATTCTGAGAACAAGGAATAAGAACTTGACATAAGTCACCTTGGTCTGAAGATCCCTTTGAGAACACAGAAATAACATGTAAAATGTGCAGAGCTGCAGTTAAGATCCTACCAACAAAACAGGGGTAGTAAGTATCGCAGTAGCCAATGATTTGGTGTCTACATACCACGATCTCTGCAAATTATTATCATCATAACCGTCTGTTTCCAGTGTTTGACAGGTCATCATTTATATATTTTGAAAAAATTTCTAATAATATCAAAGACTGTTGCAAATACTGTATAAGTAACCCTACCTCCACCAAATCATTTTTTATTAAACTGCTGACACAACATCCAACACCCAAAAATATTTCAATGTAGTGGTCCTAAAAGTGTGGCCCATGACCACTGAGAGTCAAAAACACTAAGACACTCATTGCCCTCTTCACTGTGTGACACAAACAATGGTGGCTAAAACTGCTAGAACCTTAACAAGAATCAAGGCAGTGGCACCTAATACTATTGGAAGTCATTGGATTCTTCATAAATGTAGGAAAAACAAACCAAAAAAGACAGCTTCATTTAAGAACACCTGCTGATGAATTAGTAATAATCATTAATGGTATTAAATCTCTATCCTTGAGAATATGTTTGGGCAGCTGAGCTGAATTAGCCCCTCTCCTTTTTTGTAATTTTTTTAATGCAGCACCATTTTAATTGAAAGAATGAGGAGGGAGGTGGCAGGGAGAAGAGAGGAAGGGGATGTAAAAAGTATGAAGAAGTGTTATGTACATGGACGCACTCCCCATGATGAACATAATTATTATGTACTTCAAACATAGACTAATAAAAATTAAAATGTAGGAAAAAAAGAACTGCAAGAAAAACTATGCTTATTCAGATTTTGCAGACATATTCTAAAAAATGAATGCACTGAGCCTGTCACTTCAAGATAAATAACCAACGGTATTTGCTGTTCATGATAAAATCTGAGTTTTAAACAAAAGTCTGGATTGTGGAAAACTTGTATCTACATGGGTTTGAGAGAAAAGGTTTTTCTGATGAGATTGAGGGTGATACTAACAGTTGTGACTGTTCTGTAAAGAATCAACATTTGGAAAATTGATAAAACTCAGGAACTGATATTTTCTAATACATAATGTTATAGAATCATGATGGATAAAAGACCTGTTCAAAGTGTAAGGTAAACGAATGGATTTTAATGTAACTAAGTATGAAAAATTCACTGATGTGAGTTCATATTCCATATTGCAGCTATCCTTTAAGAAACCTCCACTTACAAGTTTTGATCAAGATATCCACAATTATCTGAAGAAGTTATTAAAATGCTTTTCTCTTTTCCAACTATATACATATGTAAAGCTAGATTTTCTTCTAATACTTCAACCAAATAACAAATGCAAATCTTTTATTAGAGATGTGCATAAATGATAGTAAAAAAAAACCCTGCAAAAATGTGTAACAATGCCATTCTTCTCAATAAATTGTTTCAACATCGTTATTTTTCCTAAAAAATGTATTCTGTGAACACGTAATAAATTTATTACTGTTGCTTTTAACCTATTATTAAAAAAATTTCTCAGTTTAAATGTACATAACAATACACATTGGTAGCTGTATCCCATACACACGAAAGCTTTTTTGAATCCTCAATAATTTTTAAGAGTTACTATACAGGGGTTCTGAGATGACAAGGTTGCATATGTAGTATGTATTCACTATGAAAACAGTCTGCTAAATAACATAACCATCCTGTTGAAAAAAATTAACATTGATGCATGACTCTCTTCTAATCATCAAGTCTGTTCAGCATTCACTAATTATCCCAACACTGTCCTCCACAGTAAGGTCATCCAAAACAGTAGCACCCAATGACACAGCAAGTGTCACTGGGTGCTGTGGTAAGGCAACTTTACATAGTGCTGTGGCTTTAGGGGAAGAGCAGTGCATCGATCTGGGCTCCTCGGTTATAATACAGGCACTGCTTGGGCACTGGATTCTGGAGTCGGGGAGGCAGTGCACATTTAGGAGCTGGGTATATGGGAACCCTCTGTACCTTCTGTTCGGTTTTGCTGTGAACTCAAACTGGTCTAAAACATGAAGTCTATTTTTAAAACAGACTATGAAATACATTTTAAAGCCTGCTTAAACAAAATCTTCCTAGTAAAATATTTAAGAAATCTCTGGACATCTTCAAAATAGTTTAAAACCTTTTTCTTTTCCCCCCAGAAATCATTTACAAGAACCTGTCAAAGAAAACCTCCCTCACAAATGGATTAGAAACAGCCCCCATTCTCATGATGCTCTCTTCCTCTCAGGAAAAAGTAACCACACCCATAGATTTCGTCTCCATTCACACAGGATTACAAGCTGGCAATGGATACTTTGCTTACTTTTAAAATGTATTAATATTACTAATATTTTGTGTAGCCATACTTAATTTCCTTCAGTCACTATAAGCAGCTGCAAAGAACACAAGTCTTGGAGGCAATGCTGTGTAAGATGATGATTTAAGTAATATTAAACCCTTTCAGCAGAAATCATCTTGTAATTTTGCCAAGAGAAAATTCAATTAGTAACATTTTAGCACTATGTGTGAATGGGTGACAGAAAGAAGACAATGCCAAAAAATAAATAAAAATTATTTTACTTCATGATTTGTTTAAGATAGTGCTTGCCAATTTATATGAACACACATCTGCTCTATGACATTTTCAAGAATGAACTTTCAAGAGAAAACAGGGATAGGGAGAAAGGAGATTTAAAAATGGCTTATTTTCCAATCAGTGCAGTAATTTTCAGTGTATTTATCTGGTTTCTATCCTCATTAATGTCATCTTTAAAATGTATTTTAAATTTCCTTGCTATTAATGACTCACCACTTGGGATTATGCCAAATGAAGGGAGACTTCCAGGTGAATCAACTTATACTTTATAGGATGAAAAACTTAAAAAGCAGTTAAGTAAAAAGATTAGATAGTTAGCTTTTGAAACATATATGCAAACAGGTTTAAAACTGACAAAAAGAACCAAAAGGCAAGGCATGAAAATGGTTGGATATGCAGTCTCATGAGATGTTTTTGGTTTAGTTTTGTCTTGTTTTTAAGGCGACAGTGCAAAGAAGGAGTTAAGAACTAAGTGCTAATTCTATGTCTGTTACTGCATTCGCAGTTGACCTTAAGCACCCTATATGATACCTCTTTACCAAAGAACCTGAATGAGAAAGCAACGTCTTAAGCAGAAGAAAAAGACAGTTCACATGTTTCAAGAGCGCAAGTCTACTCATAGGTCCACATCCAACAGAAATAAACCTATGCATGTTCCAAGAAACAGGTACAAGACTATTCCTAATATTATTATGGATAATAGCCCCAAAATGGAAGCCATTTAAACATCCATCAACAATAATTAAAACATGGTATATTCGTAAGATGAGTAAAGTAAATGAATTACAATAACCCATAAAAATACAGATGAATTTCACAGACAAAATTCAAGTCGAAGAAGCCAAAACTCAAGAGAAAACATAGTACCATGCAATTATAGAAAGTTCAAGAAAGCCATTAATTAAACAGTATTAGAAATTAAGGTGGTTTTGTCTCCAGAGGAAAGGAGTAATTGGGCAAGAGTGTGATGTAGTTTTCTCACTCTGTGATCACTCACTAACTTACACGTTTATTTCTGTAGTTTCTCTGTGTTCTAAGTTTGTATTGTTTTTCTTTTTATTTACACTTTGAGACAATGTCTTGCTATGTTGCCCAACTGGGTTCACACTTGTGATCCTCCTGTCTCAGCCTTTTAAGTAGCTGGATTACCAGTGTGTGCTACTGGGCCCAATTAATGTTCTTCCCAAAGCTAACATTTAGAGGTATGTTTTTGTTAAAAAACAAAAGCAAAAGCAGAAGCATTGGAGAATATTTATAGACTAAAAAAATACTCTACTAGAAGAAATATATTTCACTGAAAATAAGGCAAATCCAAGAGAGAAAATGAACTACAT
This sequence comes from Dasyprocta punctata, assembly GCA_004363535.1. Classification (NCBI taxonomy): domain Eukaryota; kingdom Metazoa; phylum Chordata; class Mammalia; order Rodentia; family Dasyproctidae; genus Dasyprocta; species Dasyprocta punctata. Next base: position 10,119 of record RJWM01005629.1, read on the forward strand.
GTTCTACTGTGCCTTGCAGAGTCAAATTCTCTATATGCAACACCAAGAGACCCTACCAGACTCTACAGGCTACAAACTCTGACCTAAGTAAGTGGTAGTAAAAGTGCACCTGCCTGTACTGTGTGAGGGGAGGGGAGGGGAGGGAAGGGGAAGGGGAAGGGGAGGGGAGGGGAGGGGAGGGACTGTGGCAAGTGTGACAGGCCTTGGGCCATCTAATGCTTGCTTCCAGCTGACTTCCAGCCAGCAGGAATGCCGGGCCCAGGGGTAACAGATGCTGTGTATTTTCAAAGGCGAAATGTAAATTAAGATTTGGAGGATGAAGTAAGATGTCCAGCTTTTGAAATAGAATGTGGTCAAACAAACTTATCTATTTGAAGTGTGTGAGAAAACTGCTGTGGAAACAAGTGCCCGAATGTCCAGGGAGAGATCGGGTGGCTTTCAGAGAAGTGGACCTGTCTTTCTCTGAGGATGAAAGGTGAGGCACATGGAGACATGTGGTCACAGGCCCTGTGGGAAGGAAACTGCAGGCCTGGCAGAGCAGCTGTGGGGAGCTCTCTACAGAGGTGGTTTCTGAATTTCATTGCAATGGGCCCTTTTATCAAAAACACGCAAAACTCAACACAGAAGTTCCCTGCTTAGCCTTAGTTTTCCTTTTTCAGGTAACTGTGGTCTAAATGGAAATGCCTTGAAATAAACAATTTGTGATTTTTTTAACTGAGCATGGTTCTGAGTAGTCTGATGAATCCGCATGCTGTGTGGTTCTGTCCGGCCTTGGATGGGACTCATTCTTTTGTCCAGCCCTGTATATGCTACCTGCCCGTTGGTCACTTAGTTATGTTTACTGGATCAACTGCGCTGCATGATAGGGTAGCGTTTATGTTCAAGTAACCCTTTCTCACTTAATGATGGCTCCAAAGCACTGCAGTCATAATGCAGAGGCGGCGCCAGGGCATAAGACATAGAAGGACAGGCTAACTGCGGCACCATGTGGCAATTTTGCAAAGCACTCTGAGGATTCAGTGTTGTATTTCAGTATCCATAGGAGGTCTTGGAACATTACCCCCCATCCCAGATAAAGGGAGGCGGCTATATGTACAACTGATCAAAGTGGTCAACACTGAAGGGCATGAGGAGCTGGGGCCCACCCATGAGATGACTCCCTACACTGCTGGTTCAACATCCAAACATAAAAACCCTACTAAGTGGTGTATGTAAGGCAAGTAAAGGTTTTCCAGATAAAAATGGTGAGTAAGAACAGCACCCTCCACTCAACTCAGAAAGAGAGTCAAAAACACTGATTTAAATGATTTGAGATTGGAAAACAACAAGGTATACACTCAAAGGAGGGTTGAGGATTCTAGATTCATACCACAAAGGTAACTGGAAGGTGGAGTGAATACTTAGAACTACTTCTGGTCATCCACTTCGATTCACTTCCATGGGCCACAATGGACTGATGAGTATCTTAGTGTGCAAACTTCAGGGAAGACAGCAGAACCATTCTAGAAAGTCAGCTAGGTTTCAAACATAGAGATTATTTCTGAAATGTTAGAACCTCCAAGCCCTTTGTCTGCCACAGAGCTGCATGGCACTCTCTAGGCCAAACTGCCTTTCTCAGTGGAAGCCTCACAATGGTGCATCACCTCAGAGTGGAAAGAGAACTACTGTGTCTGCTAGGTGATCTGAGGTCAACTGTCTGGGTCTCGCTGTCCTCACAACTGTACGAAGATCACCCATGGATGTTCTTTACTACTTCCTCAGAAATGCTTCAAACACTAATGTAAGATTGTTTTTAACTAAAGCTTGCTTCATATGCATTAATAGATTTGTTTTATTTAGTTACTAGTTTTACTAATTTAAAGCCTTCCCTAAGTACATGGCTGTGTCAAAAGCAAAAAGGAACAAATAATCAACTTGAACCAAGATGTTCATGTATCTTTTAGATGATTCAGTGATAATAACTGTAATGGGCAACTGCATTCAAATACAGTCCTGACGCAAATTTACTTTGCTTTTTTATTTTCTTAAGATTATTTACATATTACATTTTTTTTGCTCACCTTCCAAAAGCTACCATTCAGTTATCCAGCTACAATATTTTAAGAATATTTAACATTACAATGTAATCAGAAATACAAGAAGTTAAAGATCTAAACTGTCTACTCTTGCCACTGACTAAATACAACCTGTTCTCTCAGACTTAGTTTGCATATATATAAAAAGAAAGATTTAACTTATCAACAGTTTCTAGCCAGAGGCGACCTTTGCCATCATGTGTGGAATATGTTTTCTAAATTATACATGCCTAAATATAATTAAGTGTACCACAAAAGGGAATATATGTATATTTGTGATTTAATATTTTTATCAGGCATTAAAGTAATTCCTTCTTAGAATTCGTACATTTCCACAGCATTAAATAGAAAGCATAATAAAAGCTGGTTCCATATCAATCTTCTCTGTTAGTGGCTTGGTATCGTTAAATATTAATTCTTTGGTTTAAAAAAAGGATTAAATAATTCAAAATTTGTGACAATTCCTTGTGCTTTAAACAGATTCATCCTCTCTTCGATTCTAATGTTTGATAAAGCACTAGGCCATTTAAGTAATCTAAATAATGGGTTTATGGTTACTTTAAGATTACTATGTAACAAAGAACTACACTTAGAAAGTACTATAAATGAGATTACAGAACAATAGATAGTTGAGAAGAACATTTATAGCTACATTTGATGGAAAATCAAGTTAAAGGGATACTTTTCTTTCTTTTTTTTTTAAAGAAAAAAGATATAGAAAAGAAAAACAAAAAGCAAAAGAGACAAACAACAACAAATACTATACAATAACAGTATAGGTTTACAAAGCAAGATGATAGGAATTTGACAGTGGCTGTAATAGTGCATATCGTTACCTTCAAAAGGGTGATTTAGATTAACAGATATAGATGTGTACAATTGATCTAATCATATGAGTATTAACTGTTCTTTTCCAATAACTAATACATTTAGTAGTATAGTCATTTTAGCTATCTTATGTATACATATATACAAATTTATGTCTTTTTCCTTCCCTTCCTTCTTTCTTCCTTTCCCCTAAAAAGGGATATTTTTCAATAAAAGTTTCAGAGTACTTTCTCTCTGTGATGAAAAATGAAAGCAATCTCTACACAAAACTACAGAGATTTAGAAACATTTCATAGACTATACCTTTCCACAAATTCTTTTATAGCTGAAGGCTTCACCCCACATCACAATTATCCACTTAGAACAACAATCAACGATTTCAAAGTGGGAGGAGAAATACCATCATCTGTTTAAATGGTACTTACAGCAACTTCATCCTACATATCCCAACCAAAAACACTTTGTGTTTAGAACAAAACAAAACAAAACAAAACCCACAAAAGTCACTGAGCCATCAATAATCCAATTGGAAAGACCACTAACTGTTTTAAATAAACCATACAAACACAGGCAAATATTTTAATTAAGAGGTACAGCCAATGTCTGGCCATGGTGCAGCACACTTCCACATGCCTACTGCCAGCTGTAGAACAGCTATATTCAAGCAGCTGCCTTAATTGGAGATGCCACCAGCACATGCTAATTTGGCTGGGCCAGCTAATTGGTAGGTATGCATATTTCTAACAAATACCCACCCGTATTACAGATGTTGTTCTCTGTCTGAGTAAATGATTGGTAACAAACAGTAATGAAGCTGAAATAAGTTACAGTTGGTGAAATTACTTAGTTGGATAGCTTTGCAGTGGGGTCCCACATTAGCTTAGAAAATTGGAACATGCGTGCCAAAATTAGAACATAAGCTAAACATCAAAAGCATCTTTCTGTGCAAGATTATGACTACAATGAAGTCTCACAATAGCTCTGCAGCTAACAACACAATACTTGCTAAATGCCCACATTCCGCTAAACCATGCCAGGCCTGGTACAAACAAATGCAAAAAGATTTTCTCTCTTTAGAATCTGATACAGACCAAATATGTATAGCTATGTGCAAAGGTAGAAGCTATATTAGGAAATCTATGATGGTTAAAAAGAGGGGAGAAGAGGATGCATCCGCCTCCATCCATGATGGTATGTAACAGACACCAGATTTACTCTCCTTCCTCAGACTAAAAAGTTAGATAAAATATATGAAAAATTGGTTTTCAGGCACAGGACATCAGACAATGCAGAATGGTGATCCCTCAGAGAAATGAAACAAACGGTGACTATGAATGCTTTGGATGAAAGCTTAGGCAGATTTTCTAGGTAGTAAGGAACTCGTGGAGCCCAGCCCAGAGTTGAGGAATTAGTGCATGCAATATTAAAAGCACAGAAACAGCTATTCCATATAAATTATATATGTTTAAGAAAGTTGGCTGGCATGGTGGCACATGCTTGTAATCCAAGCTACTACAAGGTTGAGGCAGAAGGATTAGGAATATGATACCAGCCTGGATAACTTAGTGAGATTCTGTTTTAAAATTTAAAAAGGGCTGGGGATGTAGCTCAGTTTTGCCTGGGTTCAATCTCTAGTCACAAATAAATAAATAAATAAATAGGAAGGAAGGGAGGGAGGAGATATAAAATAATATTTTTTAAAATTTAAAACGAAAAAATTAAAATCATTGCCAAAGAGAAAAATCTTAAAAAGTAACCAGAAGAGAGAAAAAAATCTGTTTCTTCTAAGGTGTTGAAAAGAACAGCAGAATTTTAGTCAAAACAAAACAATTCAGAGGCAGTGAAGCAAACTCCCAGAAAACAAAACAGAGAAACATAAATCCACAAATTATAATCAGAGATTTCAACTCCCCTCTCATAATAATGAACGATAGAACAAAGAGATGGAAAATCAACAAGGAAATAGAAGATTTCAACAATACAGTCAACTCTTTCATTTAAATTTAAAAAAGCAACTATTCTAAATAGCTTATGGAGACTGGTAAGTACTTAAATGCAAAGGAAAAAACTCAAAAATTATCAATAAGGGTAAAAATTCTGACATTTTAAATGTGATGGCAATTTCAGAAAACCATTCCTTATATAAATAGCCAGATCAAGCAGTGAGCTTAAGAAAATTTAGACATTTGGCTAGCAACTAATGGTCATTTTAAAATGTACTAATACAAACTTTTAAAACATCTTTGATCATTGATAAATAAACGCAGAACTATATTAAGAATCCAAGTTTCACATAATTCTCCTAATTAAAGTAAATCCTTGGCCAAATCAGAACTGGCTTGATAACTTCAATTTCAAAAACAGATATATGTCTTCCTTCTGCTCTTACTACAGTATGAAATACAATGCCAATGTATTGGAAATTTTAAACTTTCTACACAGGCAGCTTCATTGTTAGGTATGTTATCACTGCTTTAATAAAGTAAAATTATGAGAACTGATGTCTTTATCACAGGCTTGACTCTTGTGAACTTTGGACACTCTACAAATCATTTGAACTGAAAAACTCTCCCCACCCTCTGTGGAGAACTTCAAATGTCAACTCTTTGACAAACCTGGTTTCAGTAATGATTCTGTTGCTCTGCACAGTCAACCTAAATATATTTTCTGTAATTCTTCGTTCATCTTAGGATACTAAGCAAACAACACTGTAAGTTAAGTAATGAGGAATCTTGGTCACCTGGACAATTTCTAGAGACTAAAACTCATAAAGAAAAGTCCAGTTAGGATGCCAAACTCAGTGTAGTATGTGCATTATCTTATTGTGACAGAACATAAAATTAATGTATTGTAAACTAAAGTTGAGAGTGTTGATGTGTCATCTAAATTTATATGTAAGTGGGTACTTGAAATACATTGAGATCAACATAGAAAGCTTAGGAATTAAACAAACTGGAACCAGTTGTTGAGGAAAAAACTGATCTTTGAGCATATAAAATACTAATCTGCCCCTTCAGTGCCCACCCTGTTAGCACAGGCTCCTTATCTCCCCACACTTCCACTTCCTTGGAGCTTGCTAACTTCTGGGGCTTTCATGTTAACTTCTGTCGTGCTAATGAATGATATTTTTAATGAAAGTTTCTCATTTCTAAAAAGGTTAGATTTCCTAATTATTGTTTCTTGCAGTTATGTTTTATCTTAACTATGGTCACTCTCTAAACCAAGACTATAATTGTCTCTTGTCCTGGGCACCTAAGACTTAAGCAAATATTTTGATAAAACCACTAGTCTCCTGGCAACATTTTGTGATTGTCTTCACATATCTCAGCCTCAAATTAAGAATAACAAAGCTGTGTGTTAAACACAGTTTATAAACAATCAGTCTTTGGTGCCCCCAAATAACCAATAGGTAGTACAACTGAGTGGGAAGGATATAGGGATAACTAGTTATGCAATGTATTCTCCATACCTTAATTAGCTCAACTCTTACAAGAGTTGCTCTGTTTATCTAGCCCCAATACAGAAGAGCTATTAGGTTAACAAGAAAAGTTCAACATCCTGGTCAATTTATGTGTAGGTAAGGTGTACCTAATAAATAGGATTCAACTCTTGTAATACTTTTCAGAATGAACAGATAGATATTCATGATCCTTAGCCAAACTGACACAAAAACTGTGAACAAAATGATGCTGAGATTATGTCTTAAGTATAAAATACTCTTGTAAAACGGTGGTGATTTTAAGACACACTTTAAGGAAGTCCCTGGGGACTGCTTGATGCCTTTAGTGTCCATAATCAGGTTCATGCCCTCAGGATAACCATTAACTAAATCATATTAATTAGTTCTATATAATATCCCAATAGAGGATTAAAATCTGACACTGCTAATTACTATAATAAATTAGCCATCAGTTTTTTTCACAAGTGGTTCCTACTTTTCCTTCAAGTTTACCTAAAGTCCCTGGCAAGGGCTTAGAGATTCGAGAACCAAGTATTTAGGAAGATACAGCAAAAGAATGGCCCCAGAGAAGGCTGAATCAGTACCCTGACTACTCATAATGCTACAGAGAGTCAGCTTATGTGACAGGTTTCCTTCCCAGAGTAACAGAACAGGACCGACAGTAGACTGTCAAACTACAGAAAACTCCAAGCATTATTTTAGGACTCTGTATTCCAAAACCAGACACTTTCAAAGCATGCTGCTGACCAATGGAACAATAATTAAACAGGCAAGATTGAATGCAACTGATCAGGAAAATTTAACACTTCTTCTGAGAAGATATCTTTTCTCTCTCTTTCTCTCTCTTTTTTTTTTTTTTACTAGCCCTCACTGTGGCTGATCATACTCGGGCAAATGGAAAAGAACACTAGTTTTTATAAGTTGTCCCTATTGATCCTTCATAATTCAGCAAAAACATTCTCTGGGAGACTCTAACACAGCTTATAAACTAGGGCAGGTCTTATTTTCCAAAAAAAAGATTTTACTTTCCAACAATATCACCCATCCTACATGTTCTTGGCAAGTTACCATGGCACTCTGTCATCAAGAGGCAGATTCTAGGCTCTGGGGACACAGCTCAGTGGAAAGCACTTGTTAGTAAGGGTGAGGTCCTGGGCACTGGAAAAAAAAAAGGAGAAGGAGAGAAGGGGAGGGAAGGGAAATAGAAGAAGGAGAAGGGAGGGGAGGAAAGAAGAGGTGGGGAGAGAGAAGGATAGAAGAGGTAGAAGGGGGGAAGTCTGTTTCCCTGTCCTTATAACTGGACACAGGCAGGACTGAAATGAGCCATAGAGTATAGTAACACTACATGAATTCTGAGATGAGGTCCTGACAAGACACCAGTGTCTGCCTGGTTCTCCACAAACTATGGGGGAAACAGTTACCACATAAGAAACTCAATTATACAGAAGGCCTTCTGCCCTGTAGTCAGAGAGGAACAGCTGAGTCCAGCCCTCTAGCCACCCTCTGCCAGAGCACCATACCCATGAGAGAAGCCCTCACAAAAGAAGCCCTCTTGGATCTTCCATGCTGGACCATCGCCAGAAGAGTATCACTGAGCGACCTCAGTAAAACCATGAGGAGTGAGAGGATTATCTCAAGTCCAGGCAAAATCCCTAACTGGCAAAACTTGTGGGAATCTGGCTGCTGCTTTATCTTGGTAAGTTTGGGGTGGTTTGTTACACAGCAACAGCAATGGGGACAAAAACTAGTAAATCTAAATCACTAGATAAACTTAAAAATGGTAATCGTAGAAAAATAACACATATTGATTGGCCTTGTCTGCAAAACTAATCAGAACAATGACAAAATATTATACGATGTATCTTCATTGAGGGTTTTTTTTAACATGGCAGCATAATTATTTGCATTGGCTCAACAAGAATCCATTTTTCTCCTTACCAGAATATCATCAGATAAAACAAATTTGTCACCATGACCGTGCCAGAATTGTTTCATTTCAAGTAAGTTTTATTTAATTAGGCACGACAATCCCACCAGCAAGGAAATGACTGTGTGCCCATATATGGAATCGATGCTTCAGAAATCTCCCAGAAAACTATCCTGGACTTGCTCTGTGGTTCATAGAGTTTATCTTTTAAGCTGTGCAGAATATCATTCTCTGGACGGCCAGGAACACCAACCAGTTTGGATGTCACGGAGTAAGAAAATAACCACAGTTACAAGCACTACAGCCAAAGTCAGAAGCAAAATGGATGAGTTTTGGTTCCTGATCAAATCCTGCTTTTGGAATATATGAAGTCTAACAGCAACAAAAATATTTCTGGCATTACAGAAATGACAAAAGGAATACAACTTCAGGAACTATGTTGAGATTAACTCTTTGATCCTAAAACCATGTAGTTCTAGTTTCACTGAACATAAAACAAGAAAGTCTTTATGTGTGTTCTTCTTGTGGTTCTTGTGTAAACAAAATGCACTAAATATAACAGCATCATACCAATGATACTGTTACTACATCAGAAAGTTGTGAGACAAACTGACTTGGTCAAACTCATATATTAGCTGCACAGATTTGATCACAAGTAAAGACTGAAAAGTGAAATGGATACTTTTCACCCTTGTCCCATTTTTCTGTTGACTAGAGCCAAGGAAGATTTACGTTTTTAAAAGCTTGCATTTCAAGAACCAGAAGACAACTAGCCTGCCTTCCTGGTGAGTGGCATGCGACCGGCGCGGATCCCAGGAAGAGAAAGATATGTGCCTCCTGCAAGCCTACAGGGCTGCGGGCTACAAATCAAGGACAGCCCCCCACCACCCGCCCGCCCGCCCGCCCTTCCCCATTCCTCCCATAAGCAACCTGCTGGTTCAGAGGACTGGTTAAGTTGATAGCAACTAAGGGACATGAAGCAACTAAAAGCTTGTATTGTTTGGTTGATTTTGTAGGCCTGGGGCTGACAGTCTGAACATCTCTTGGGAAGATGACAGTATGCAATGTGGCAAATATGGGGGATTCCCTTCTATCTTGTCTTTGAGGCCCAATATTGTTCTCACTGTCTTGCTTTATTCTGATTATTTTTTTTTGTTTTATTTCATATTCTGTTCTTATTGGTTTTATTCTGTTTTGTTTTTGGTTTGATTTCACTAGACCTGATGGAATGATCAACTATTGTGAAGATAACAAGATATACTATAGTAGCTATTGCTTTCCTAGTATCTTGCCTTGAAGTTCTGTACCAGTTCTACTGTTTCGTTTTGACTGATTTTGTTCTGTTCTGTTTTGTTGGATTTTACTATCTTTAAAATAAAATTTAAAAAAATAAAAAATAAATAAAACTTGCATTTCAAGAGATGCCATGGTTGTACAGACCCACTCCAAGGCTTTATATCTAAGAATAAATTACAAAGAGAAATACCATGGTTTGTTTTTAATCAAAGTTGATCAGTGTGCATCCAACCAGAATTACTGACTGCCACATAATAACACAAATTGTAAATATCACTATCTCTATATTCTGTGAGCCAACAGGTTGTTTTATAAGCTAGTTTTCTTTGTATTACGCTTTACTGTAAAATCACTTCAGCTTTCAAACATTAGCTAGTTTTTTTTGATAAATCAAAATTGGCAAAAATACTTAATATATAAATAATCAACTCTCCTGTGGGTAACCAGCACAGGCGGGGAGAAGCAGCCAGCCCAGTCCCCACATGCATGCAGGCCGCCATCAGGGCTCTCCCATGGGTAGCCAGTGGGGGCCAGGAGAACCAGCCAGTCACACCCTGGAGACGCTGCAAGTGTCTAGAGAAGCCTACCTCATACCCTACTGCCTTCTGGGGAACCTGGGTTAGGAGAAACTCAGGTGCCTGACCCATTCCCCTACACTGTGGATGGGGAGCCAATGTGAGAAGCAACTGGGACCACACAACTTGCTCATCCAGAGGAGCCCAGGAAAATGTCAAGACGAAGCAGCAAAAGGCAATCTATGGCCGCTAGCCCAAGCGCAACAAGTCCAGGAGACATGAACATGGAAAAAAGCAGAAGTTGTACACCTGAAATTTCTGGGATGATGGCAACTGAAGTAAAGAAATGACTTCATGACGCTGTAAAAGAAATCACATCAGAAATAATATCTCAGGTAAAAGAAGCAATGACAAACATAATAAAAGGGTTGCTGAGCATATCTGAAAACATAGTTTAAAAAAAAAAGAGGAGCATAGGAGAATGAGGGAAACCTTGAATGAACAATATAGAGAAGAATTGGAATGCATAAAACAGACTCAAAGAGATAGCCAGGAAATTAAAAACTCCATTGAAAGCTGGCAAAACCACCTGAAAGAAACTGAAGATAGACTTTCAGACCTTGAAGACAGGATGGCAGCTAGTGATTGTGAAAGGAAAGATCTCTTAAAAATAACAAGGAACCAGGAAATAACAATTCAATGTGTGCAAGATGACACAAAAAATAATAATTTTATAATGGTAGATGCCAGTCAAAAATCAGGAGTCAACACAAATGAATTAAAGAAACTATTTACAGAAGTAATAGCAGAGAACTTCCCAAGCAGGGGAAAGGACCTGATGTACAGATAAGTGAGCATATAGAACTCCAACTAGCCAAAACCAAAATAAATCTATACCCAGACATATAATAATCAAGATCCCAGAATTTCAGCATAAGAACAAAACATTAAAGGCTATTAGAGAAAATAAACAGATCACCTATAGCGGAAAACCCATCAGAATCATGACAGACTTCTCAATACAAATCAAGTCAAGAAGAGCTTAGAGTGAAGTATTTCAAGTCCTGAAAGAAAACTTCCAACCCAGATTGATGTACCCTGCAAAACTACCTTTCAAAATTAATGAAGAAATAAGATACTTCCATGACAAAGAACAACTGAAGGAATTCATGACAACTAAACCAACCCTGCAAAGAGTACTGAAGGATATCCTAGAGAGAGATAAAAATGACCATGGTCTCAGGAATAGAAACAAAGTGGGATCACTAAGTGGGGCAGACAATTAAATGGAGGGGAAAAGCAAGAGCCAACAGCAGGAAAAAAGCATGGCAGAGACATGGCAGTGCATGTGGGCTGTAACCATTAATGTAGATGGCCTCAATTCACCAATAAAAAAAGCACAGGCAGAGTGGATCAAGAAACAAGATCCACTAATATGCAGTACACAAGAAACACATTAACTAGAAAGGAAATTCATAGATTGAAAGTCAAAAGAGAGAAAACAATGCTCCATGTGACAGGGAACCAGAAAAAAGCAGTGATAGCTTGCCCATCAACTGCAGAATGGATAAGAAAGATGGCATTTTTATACAATGGAAAGCTACTCAGCTATACAGAAAGATAATCACAAGGCTCTTGTAGGTAAATGGATGCAACTTGTGATCATGCTCTTGGGTGAAATGGTTTAAACTCACATAGGTGAACACTGTGTTGTCTCCCTAGTATAAAAACTGAAGAAGTTAGTGGGATCCAAAATGTACAATAGATACTGTGAAAGTGAAATGGGAGGAAACATCTCAAAAGGGAAGGTGGTAGCCAATGGTAATTACCTATTATCTTGTTTTAGAGTCCTGTACCATTTTCATTGTTTTGTTTTGATTGGTTTTATTCTGTTTTGTTTGGTTTGATTTTACTACATCTGATAGCATGGACAGCTATTTCAAAGATAACAAGATATATTATGGTAGCCACTGTTGATTTCCTATTAACTTGTTTTGCAGTTCTGTATCACTTTCATGGTTTTGTTTTGATTGGTTTTATTTTGCTCTATTTTATTTGATTTTATTAGGTCTGATGGTATGGGCAGCTATTTTGAAGATAATAAGAGGAATTATGATAGCCATTGTTGATTTCCTATTATCTTGTTTTGAATTCCTGTATCACTTTCACTGTTTTGTCCTAATAGGTTTTCTTTTCTTTTATTTTGTTTGGTTTTACTCTCTTAAAATTAAAAAAAAAAAATCCAATGATAGTAAGTTTGTTGTATGTGTGATGACTTTCAGTTTGCATTAATTCAAATGATGACAGGTATCGTTACAAAGAGCTGTAAGGTCAGATCATTACACTTCAACTCACATTTATCAGGAGAGAACCAGCAAATACCTAATAACATAAAAATCCTAATAACTTTTACATCTTTACAGTCATAGAACTTGACCTGCTAACAACAGACGTAAATGTGCCAGTCGCAGAATTACAATGTAAGCTCAATTTCAGTTCTCTTTGAGAAAGTCAAAGTACTGAATTGGAACAAATGAGACCTTGAGACTCGGAATGAAAATATCCAGGTAGACCCAATCCTGAACCCTAAGCAATCTCAGCCTCCTTTGACAGTGCAAATACAAACAGCCTACTCCTTTTGACTCTAAGGAGATTAGTCTCCTTTGCTTGAAGATCCTGCAGTCATGTCTCCAGAACAGAAGGGGTGGCTTTCTTGAATTACTCTTCTGAAGTTCCAACTCATCCATGATTTGTTTTTGTTTTTTTGTTTTGTTTTGTTTTGTTGGTACTGGGGATCAAACACACAACCTCACACTTGCCACGCAGGTACATATGCCAATGAGCTAAATCCCTGGCTCCCAACTCATGCATTTTTACTCCCATCCACAGAGGCTAGAGCACAGCATTTTCTGGGAGACAAGTGCAAGGTCTGATCGATAAACTAATATCTTATACACACAAAAATTATCAAACTTGCTACTTTGTATTAGTAGAAAGTAAAATATGTGTGAAAATGGATTCTATGAGTATTAAGCCAATAGAATGTAATGCTAGAATGGGCCAAAGTTTTGTACATGATTCATCTAGCAGAGAATTCAGATTTCATGGCTAGCTCATATAGCTGGAAGGGGCTCTAGTAGTTAAATTGGTTGGCTAATTGAAACTTAGGCTCCATAAGAGAATATATTTACTGAGAATGCGAGACCACACCTTCTCTCACATAAGATAGAGGCAGGGATCCAAAGCCTTAAGGAACATGGGATGCTGGCGTGGATTTCTCATGTATAACTTGCACAAACACAATCCCCATTGTTACATCACCCAGAGGGCCCACAGAACACTACCTTCAGTTTGACTGTCATTACCGGAGGGAGCACCATCATAGGTCAACCTGTTATTATTCTGATCCTTGTATTTCCCTGCCAACCCAAAACGTAACATGCTGCCACAAAATAAGAATCTCTTACTGTTTCTTTCTTTAGCTCTTTGTTCATTGTATTTATTTACCTTTCTTTTTTTTTGGTGGCACTTAGTGTAAAGTGCAATAACTTTGTCTGCTTTCATAAAAATTTATGTATTTTTATCAGTTCACGCTTGTAGTACATAATGGTTACATTCATCACAGGAAGCTGGCACATGTACACAACACATCTGAATCCTTTTTATGTTCCTTTTTCCCCTTCCCTCCCCTCGATCTCTTGGTGTCTTTTTGGTTTTGGTTTTTGACCCATTTGTTTTCACGGCAATCTTCACTACAGCAAGGACTGCTTCCAACTTGTTCTTCACCGTATCACAGCTGCCAAGCATAGTACTGGCATGCGCACATTCAATAAAGATGTGTTACCGGCATAACCAAAGAAATGTAGAGTTAGTCTTGTCTTTACCAACGTTAAATCCTGCCCCTCCCTTCTCCTGGAATATATTCATAAAAAGTTACCCTCCCAGGTGGGCATGGTGGCACATGCCTAATAATCCCAGCACTTAGGAGGCTGAGGCAGGAAGATTGCTGCAATTTTAAGGCCAGCCTGGGCTTCAAAGCAAGTTCAAGGCCAGTCTGAACTGCATAGTGAAACTCTGTCTCAAAAATTCAAAAAATCAAACAAAAAAGTTACACTCCCAAAGACATCATTTGCGTCTCAGTTAAAAACCTATCCTAACTTATAAGTCTCCTATGTATTTCTTCAGCTGACAACATGGTCTGCTTTGTCTACCTTTCCTACTAAATTTATATTATGCCCAGAAAAACATTTTTTTCAGAACTCCCAACATAGGAAGAAAAATTCTTTTCAATAAAGGTCGGTTCAGTGTCTTTACCATCTGTTCCTTCATGAAATGTTTGAACAGGATTCCTCTCTTTCTCCAGAAGTACGTTTTGGCTAACAGTCACATGTCACCTGACAAGTGAACCAAATTCTCAAGTATCATTAAACTATATCTTCTGACTCACTGAGCAGATTGTGCATAGGATGGAACACTTACTAAGAGTGTCATGAGGTAACTTTCCTTATATCAGATAAATGGTGGGTTCATTAATACCACAGCATTTCAAAGTTCAACATTTCATTTAATCGCAAGCTTTTATTTTCTGCTAGCATTTCATTTACTTCCAGTAACTAGTGGTTGCTTTCATTAACAGTGAATTGTAAGCCAGGCACAATGGTACATACCTGCAGTCCCAGCATTCTGGGAGGCTGAGGCAGGAAGAACACAAGTTTGAGCCCAGCCTGGGCAACTCAGCAATTTAAAAAGACCTTGTCTCAAAGTAAAATCTAAAAAGCTGTGAGACTGTAGCATGCCTCTCTCTCACAAGGGCCTTCACTCTGTTTCTTTGGATATATACTTTTAAATTTCTCCCTAATAAATCCCTTTATACGTCTTATAAATAAATAAATAAATAAATAAATAAATAAATACCTGGGCATGCAGGCTCAGTATGGGTTCAATCCCTGTTGGGGACTGGGCTGTGTAAGGGTTAAATTGCTGAGTATGAAGGGACTTCTGACTATGCTCCAATCACTCATATTCGCAGCCTCCAAGGCAAGGTAGGACTACAGCTTGAGGCAGAGGGGCGCTGACACTCCCTATTCCAGAGCAATAAAATGGCAACCTTAGAGATCAAACTATTCTCTTAATTAGCAAGATTTACTGCTTTGAATGTCTTTGCTTCAACTTCTCAACACCCTGCTCATTTTCCGTCAAGATTTTGCTTCAGATGTACCCTCCACTTTCTGAGTTCCTTGAACTGTTAAGGACCCAATCAATACAGGCAATTCAGAGAAATCTTCGTCTTAGCTCCAAGAGAGTTGTGACTTTTGTAGACTCCCCACAAACCATATTACTTGCTTTTTTTTTTTTTTTTTTTTTGCTTAGACTTGTCATAGGAGACAGCGAGTCTAGCCAACCTCTAGATCAATCCCCAGTGAGACAGACACACAGAGAGACAGACAGACAGGAGGCAGACAGACAAGAGACAGAGACAGAGAGAAAACTGCTACATACATAAGCACATTTTTATCACTTTAAGAGTTACATACATAGCTACAAATAGCCAAAGACAAAAATAGTACTAAGATTCAGGCAGTGTATTAAGTTCACCTATTAGCTCAGTAACTACCTCAGGCTCCTTAGTATCATGACTTAATTCAAATTCACACTTCATCAAAAATTGGAAAATACTGTACATCTTGGTCCCTCAAGGATGCATTTACAGAGCTAAAATCTTGAGTGCTAAAATCCTTAAATGCCAAAAGATCTATTGACTACCTACATACCATATGCACAGCTTTGTAAGGATCTGTGCTCGTAAGGTTCTTAAAATTTTTTGAAAAAATATTTTTACATACTTAATATTAGGAATCTCCAATAAAAATCTGCTTTGTGAGGTAGGACAATGTAGCACAAGGGTAGAACAGGTGCTTAGTACGCTGGAAGCTCAGTGTTCAACGCCGGCACACGCATGCACACACTCAGTGTGAAGTGTATCTGTGTGTAATCTGTCCACCAGGACCAGTTGTGGCTTGGGCAGAAATAATAACAAAAACATATCCCTTGAAAGGATGCTGGAAGGACCAAAGGAAATGACACGTGAAGGAACAAATGGATAATAAAGTACTAGATATATGTTAATACTAAGTGAAAATATCAATAAAATACAGAAGAAACGCTCTCTCGTCTCAAAGAATTGGGACAAGGCATGTGCTCCTCAGAGAAGTTAAAGCAAGGCATCATAGAGATAAATACACATCACAACTATTTTATTTTAAACCATATGTAAATGCAATGCATTCAGCAATCTGAGTAGAGCCAAGGCCTTGTCTTTAACATTGGATCTGCAGACTGGAACTTCATAGTCTTTCTTGCACGTACTAAACCCTTGCACCATTTACAAATGCACTTTCAGTTCTTTAAAAGTGTTGCAAAAACCTCAACACTTACAAAATAATCAGACAGCAAATTTCATAACTTTCTTTAAGTTTCCCAACATTTTACATTTGTTTCTGTCCCCTCTAATTTGAGAGTGAATTTCTGAAAGAAATCATTTTTCTCACCTTTTTTTCTCAGAGCATTCAATGTATTTTTAACAGGAACAAATCCCCTTTTCATATTAATATTTCATCATTTACAGAATACGAAATAATAAATGTATCCAGCATAAGTTTGGGAATAAACACCTCAACTCTTGATAAAGAAATGACCTGTGCAAGTACAAGCATACAAGCCTGCCATGAAGAAGTCTGGTAGCCACAGTAAGTACACTGGAGACACCAGCCGTGTGTGCCACCAAAGTGGTAAATAGCACTGATTCAGTCAGCTGGTTAAGGAGAAGTCAGTTAAGAGAGTATTTGCTGTATAATAATCCAGGTCTCAAGCATAGCTACAAACAGAGTTTAAAATAGTTTCTCTGTTACCTGTGTATTGCTACCTTTTTTTGTCTTTTCTCAATCATATGTGTTTCAGAGCTCTTAGAAAACACTGAAAGCAGAAAGTAGCCAAGAAAAATGAAATGAAGCAATAGAAAAAGGATCGGATACTTCAGTACAATGTGATGAAATAAAGACAGCTTGACTCTGAACAATAGAACACACTGAATCAGGAAGAGGCATTTTAAGAAAATTACAATACATCTAAAATAATTTCATGAAATTATTTTGAAAGATTAACAAAATTATTTAAAAGACAGCTCATCTTAAAAACATGTCATTAACAATATAAAAAAGCTTTCTGAACACTATCTGTTTGAAAAATACTAAACTTAAAATTAGTTCCATTCCTTTGGTAATGCGGGATGTCTGAAATGAAAACTTACTTATCTCACTGGAAACCTGATTTAGTTTATCCTGTGATCTGCTGACCAGGACAATCTTCATTCCACGCTTTGCTAACTGAAAAGGTAAGAGACCCAAATCACACTTATGCATTTCATTTTAAAACATAACATAGATGTATCCTCATTTCAAGAAAACCTAACCAGGTGATAATTCACATAAAAATACAAACCCAAATGTAATGAATAAGCAATCTAAAATAAAGGACAGAAAGCATTCCCCAAAGGATTATCTTTATAAATCAAGAATTTAAATCTCCAAGGATTTAGAAGGAGAGTAACTTTTGCTTTTTCATTTTGGATCTGTATATATTGTTGGGGTTTTTAAATTTGTTAAATGTCTACTATTTTGTAATTTAAAACTTAGCTTTGAAAAGGTTTTTGTTGTTGACTGGACACATAAAACAAAGATCAGAGGCAGGGCAAGGTGCCTCATGCCTGTAATTTTAGCACTCAGGAGGCTGAGGGAGAAGGATCCAGGATTTGAGGCCAGCCTGGGTTACGGAATCGCATTCAGGGACAGCCTGAGCTACACAGTGAGACCTTGTCTCAAAAACAAAAACAACAACAACAACAAAACAAACAGAGATTGGAGGATTGGCAAAAAGAGCAGTTAAAATGTTACCAATTCTTGAAAATATTATCTATTTTTAAATTTTTATTTGGGCATTATACTTTATGGACAACAAAAGTAAACTAAGATAGTTAAAAACCTAAATTAATAATAATTTAAAAAATCGCCTAAGAAGCACCATCTATGCATCTACCCAATGATGTGTAAATGTGGTATAGAATGAAAAAACTTTACAAGAATGTATTGCTACCCCAGGGACACATAAATACAGGACTAGAGAAACATTTGCACAAAACCTAGTGAACTATTCCAAACAATTTATAAATGAGCAATAAATATGGTGCTGTGAACTATAAGTGATTTAGTAAATTAATATTCCAAGCCTAAATCCTAAAGCAGCTCTTATTAAGTAATGAGTAGTACTGCAAATGAAGCTATGGAAGAACATTTTTAATAAAAATAACAAAGGCTGGTGGTAATTGGCAAATTAATCTGCCATAAAACCACTGAAGAATCCATTAGTCCATATTGATAGTTTAAAAAAAATTTAACAGGGTAGGAGGAATAAGAAAAAGCCCTAATTTACAGAAAAACACAATCTAATAAATGTAGGAGACATCTAGAAAAATCACCATTTTAAATGAATGTGGTAAGAACTAGAAAACATTATCAATGGATCTTAAAACCACTAGACAAAAGATTCCTGGGAAATAGGATATTTATAGTCTCAAAGCATCATCCCACATATTCCTTATTAATTACCTTTATAGTGGAGAATTACAGTAGACAGAATCTTAATAAATTGTTTACCTTAACAATCAATAATGGAACAAATAGACTCATGTACCTATTGATAAGATTAACTCAGAAAGATAAATAGCATTTGCACAGCATTCTTGCTAAAAAATACTTACTCTGAATTAATTGTGAGGAAACCATCAAATTTATTATTTATTTATTTATTTATTATTTTTTTCTCGGAGGCATGGTCTCATTGTATAGAGTAGGCTGGCCTTGAACTCACTGATGTAGCCCAGATAGGCCTCAAACTCAGTGATCCTCCTGCCTCAGTCTCCCAAGTGCTGGGATTACAGGCATGCGTCACCACACCTGGCTTCGAAAACCATCAAATTTAAATTTGTATGTAAAACAGTCAGCTTGGGTCTTTCAAAAGTGTCATGGTTATAACAGGAAAAAAAAAACTGGTAAGGAATTCTTCAAGATTAATGAAGACTACAAGACATGATACCAAACACAATGCAGTCTTTACATGGATTTACAAGAAAAACAACAACCCAGGATGTAACTGGGGAACTTGCATGTGGGTTGTAGTTATATAACAGCACCATGCCAAGTTACACTTTCTGTGTGAGCACTGCATTGCAGTATGGAGGTAAATGTTTTAGATTTTAGAAGATGTAGCCTGAAATACCTAGGCATAAATTGGTATGAGTTCTGCAACTCATTTACAAATGATCCAGCCAAATAATAGTAATAATGATAATAACAATAATAGTAATAAAATAACTTAAAGGTGACAAAATATTAGTGAGTAAACCCAGGGGAAGGGTGTATGGTGTTCACCGTATTGTTCTTGTAACTTTCCTGCAGTTTTGAAATTCTTCAAAATAAAAAGTTGAAAAGACAAAAAACTGATTGAACGAAAAAGAAAACAACTTTGATAAGAATAAATAAGACACTCAATGCATCTGCCAGCATGTTCATGAGAACAAGGAAACACCTTTGCAGAGAGACACAACAGGGCAGCTGACTCAAAGAGTACCGCCAAGGTTCCTGCTTTGTACAATGATCTTGAAACTATTTTGCTTTCTTAGCTTGTAAATGGAGTACAGAGGCCTTCAACCCTTTGCCTGAGTCTGCCAGTATCTTTCTGTTAACTTCAGTCCTTGTGAGAATTACACTATGTACTCTGGATATCTGACTGCCTGTAACACTATGTCTATCTTTTGGATTTTTAAAAACTCAGGACTGTCCACAATTAAACAATATAAAACAAAGTTATACTAAATTTCTCACAATTCCAACTAACCAGCATAGAAAGCTTTATACTTATTTTGCAGACATTTGCTTTAAAATTTCTTGTTTACACACACAAACTTGGTATTTCTTACGAGATAGAGATTTAAAAAAAAAATCACTGTACTAGGCAACATTATATTTCTGATTTTAACTTCAAAAATCAGAACTGTTATCCATTTTTAAGTATAACAAAAGGCAAGATCTTTAAAAATCACCTACCTGTTCTGCATATGATTTTCCAATTCCATCAGTGCCACCTGTGACAACTGAGAAAGGAAAAATAGTAATAGGTTAGTTTAAAGACTACAACGAAGAATTGCTTTTAGCTAAAATCCACCAATTAAATACACATTACAAAAAAAAAAAAAACCCTGTACCAATACTTGGATGTGAAAGAGCAATAGCTGGAGGTTGGATGCAGCTCAGTGGCAGAGGGTGTGCTTAGCACACGTGAGGCCTGGGTTCTATCCCTGGCACCAAAAAATAAATTAAAGGGCAAAACCAGTTGTTCCCATGTGGAGTCACATACCCCTCCCAACAGCCAACATTCAAAAGGCTGCAATATCAAGTACTGAAAAGGATGAAAAGCAACTGGAAGTCTCATACACTGTTGATGGTACAGTATATCAATGCAATCATTTTGGGAAACTCTTTGATAATATGTCTAGGACTACAGACATGCTCAGGGGCCAGGGATATAGCTCAGTGACATAGTGCCTGTCTGGCAAGCGTGAGGTCCTGAGTTCAATTCCTGGTACCACCCCTTCCACAAAAAAAAAGATATGCTCACCTTGTGGCCCAGCTATTCTGAAGAGATAAACTGTGGCACCAAAAGAATGTTCTGGGGAGCTTTACTTATGCATGGTCGGTAAACATACTTTGAGTATTAATTATAAGAAAATGAGTAAGGAAATGGAGATAAAGTTATACAATGAACACCTAACAGCAACAAGAAAAGAACTACTGACATGTAGAAAGTGTGAACGAATCTGGGAAACTATGCTGGATGAAAAAGTGTAACACAAAATTGTACAATAGTTCCATTTATGAAGTTCAAAAGAGGGTGAACCTATCTATGGCGACAGAAGTCAGATTGGTTCCCTCTGGGATGGAGGTAGATGACAAAGAGGGGCACAAGGGAAACTTCAGGAATACAAAAAGTATTATCCATCTTGTATATTTTTTTTTACCTCTGTGTGTGCAGTTACCTCTGTATGTATAAATTTACTGTATACTTAAGTACACACTACGTTACATTTTAGTGAACTAATTTTTAAAAAGAATAGTTAAAAAATTGAACATGCTTTAAAGTGTGTGTGTGTGTGTGTGTGTGTATAAATTTTTTTTTTTTCAGACAGGGTCTCACTACGCACGCAGTTCAGGCTGGCCTTGAGTTCACTTTGTAGCCCAGGTTGATCTTGAACTCTCAATGATCCTCCTGTCTCAGCTTCCTGAGTGCTGGGATTACAGTCATGCGTCACCACATTCAGCTTGGGAAAGTGTATTTCTTATAACCTCAAAAACTTCATGTAGCAGAAACATTTAGAAATTATCATGGGTCAGGCTACACCATAGTATCTTATCCCTGGAATACTGGAATCAAATGTGTTACAAGTTCAGAGAACAGATGCCTGCTTCGAAAGATTAGGGATGCCCTGAACTTTTCTCAATTTACAGATTATGGAAAACAAATTACAATGTAACTTGTGATTTCTTGTATTTGTCCTAAAACCAATTCTTTCAAATTACCCTGTTTAACTTTTCAAAAATAGGCCAAATACATTCCTATTCTTCCTACAGCTTTCAGTAGCTCATAGGCTTTCATCAAGTTCCAGCTCAGCCATTATCTTTCCAGAATTAAAAACAAACAAAAAGCTAAAACAAAAACAAACAAAAAAACCTTTTTAGAATTAAAGTTGAAACCAGGTATGGTGGTGGACATCTGTAATACCAGCACTAGGGAGGCGGAGGCAGGGAGATGGCAAATTTAAGGCCAGCCTGGACGACCTAGTAAGTTCAAGACAGCCTGGAAGACTACATAGAAAGATGCTGGGAAGGGAGGCCGAGAGGGAGGGAAAATAAAAACGATCCAGAGAACAAACCCCCATGTACCCAGGGTCCATTTTCACCAAGGATCAATTTGAGATTAATCTTGCTTCATCTATACCCTACCTGCCTTCTCTCACTTCAGATTATATTGAAGTGAATCTTAAACATCATATTATTTTATCTATAAATATTTCAGTATGCATCTGCTATCAAAAATAAACACAATATCTTACATTTTCCTAAAATTGTAAATAAGCCGGGTATGGTGGCGCATGCCTTTAATCCCAGCACTCGGGAGGCTGAGGTAGGAGGAGCGTCGTGAGTTTGAGGCCCGCTTGGGCTACAACGCGAGTGCAAGGCTGGCCTGAACTACATAGTATGACCCTGCCTCAAAAAAAACTAGGGCTGGGAGTTAGGCTCAGTGGCTTAAGCGCCTGTCTGGCAGGCGTGAGGCTGTGAGTTTGATCCCCGGTGCCGCAAAAATAAATAAATAAATAAATAAATAAAATAAAAAATAAAATAAAATAAAATTGTAAATAGTAATCAATATCTAAACAGTATAAATTTCCCCAAATGTTTCAAAAAACTTTTAATCACTTCTTTGAATCAGGAGTCAATAAATTCCATACTTCAAATTAGTTAACATGTCTATTGAATCATGAAATCTGTGCTATCTAATCACCTCACTGCAAGCCCTTCCTTTCCCTCCTCCTCTCTTCACCTTCTGTTTTGGCTTGGGTCTAGGTGTATCCCCAAAGCCTCATGCAGCCCTAGCTGAGACTTTTTAGAGGTGGCTGGATCTACAGTGTGTGATGCTGGGACTGACTGATTCATGATGCAATGCTAGGATCAAGGGCACTAGGATTAAGGGTGTGAGTGCTACCCGCCCTGAGTAGCCTAGATAAGATAAAAGAGGCAGAAAGATGCTATATTAAGGCCCCTTGCTTGTTTTGCTACCTTCTGTCCACCATGAACTGGTTCTCCTCTGCGATGCCCTTCTGCCAAGCCACCCTGGCTTGAAACCAGCCAATTATAGACTGAAACCTCTACAAACTGTGAGCTAAATAAACCTTTCCTCCTTTTCACTTTGGGTATCAGGTATTTTGTCTCAGCAATGAGAAAAGTAAGATACCTTCTGTCTCTTTTTTCCCCTATTCTTCCTTTCTTCCCTCCCTTTCTCACTCAATTTATTTGTTGAAGATACTGGTTCATGGTTTTGTACTGGCTTTTTGCTGACTGCATTCTGCTGATAAAATTTAACATATTCCTCTGTCATCAAATACTTGGATAGTAATACTTGATCAATTTCATGTTTGACTTTGGGGGGGTAAGACTGCTTCCATAAGTGATACTACTTATTTACATAACATTACATTTGTTTTTGTTGCATTAGCAGCCGTTCATGATTACTGCTGAGATCCATTATTTCATTAGGGATTCCAAAATACTGACAATTGAATTCAATCATTCATCTTTATCTATTAGCTGGAATATTTCCATAGAGAATTTAATCTCATTAATTGATTACCATGATACATAGTTTGTACAGGATTACAAAATAAGTATTTGACACTTTTGCCTTTTTCAAAAAAAAAGTGCTTCTCTAGCATTCTCAAAGGTTACCCTTGTGTTCTAATCACTGTAGTTTTGCTTATAAGAAATATTATTAAAGCTTTAAACACTTACTGTAGGAGCCAGCTGTATAACATTCAGCATCACACAAAGGCTCCTCCACCCTCATGATTGATGCAGTAGTGCCTTTCTGTAATGTTTCATCATGTTAGCATTTGTGGAGGTGCAGGGATGCAAATTTTATACTGTGCCCTCTTACCGACTCACCAATGCTTCACAAGTGAAGGAAAAACAGTTTTCAATTCTCTCCTTTCCTTTCTCCCTCTCTCTCTGATAAACTTTTGTTTTCTCCAAGATCTCAGAACCTAACTTCTGCCTTCTTAGACTTTCAAGGCCTTATTCAAGCTGTACCACCTCCTCCGCTCCTGGCAGCTCTACTCAAAAGCAAACCTTTCTCTTCTCTCATTGCCCACAAGTGCTTTACACAGCCTTACGTCTTAGGGCACACTACCACTCCATCTTGAACAGTAGTAGTTCCTTACATCTACTCTTTACTCTTCCATCGGATCCCAGGTCCCTTGCTGTGTGATGTGCACACGGCAGTAGGACTGTGAACATCTGCTGAATGCAAGACGCTCTGCAGTTAGGTTAGTCTTTTAAACTGCAAAAACACATAAGATTTAAGGCTGCTTTCCAAACCCACCTTCCCAGAGGTCTTCGCTTTCTAAGTACAATGTCTTACACTCTCCTGTACTAAACACCACTATTTACAAAGTCTATTTACAAAGTCTTCTGTAACTACATTATTCTGTCTAAGCTCACAATGGGAGTGAGCAGACTGCATATATATTTAAAGCAATGAACTGACGGTAATATTACATTCTTCACTTTAGGGGCTTAAAATCCCTTAACAAGGAAATGCTCAAGAATTAAACTACAGTACAGTCATTCAATATTCTGCATCTATGATATCTGGCTGTAATACGTTTCAAAAGAACACAGAATTTCTGCTATGTGTATGTCTGTTTAGAAAATTGTCAACCCCAGGCAGACCTATGGCAGTATAGTACACTTTCAAACTAAAACCAGTCCTTAACAGCCCAGAATCTGGCAGTCCTGGAGGATCTAAAATTTGCCTAATAGATACCAAGTCTTCCTCTTCTGGATTCTCCAGTTTTTTGGAATTGGTAGTGGACAGTATTAGTGTAGTGGTCCTAAAGTTTGGATCTGCGATGCCTTCCAAAAGCTCATGTATTAAGGGTGTAGTGAGAGGTCTTTTGGTCATGGGGTTAGGGGGAGGCTGGAGGAGATACAGTAGTAAGACACCAGCCACTCCCTCTTCCTCACATCTGAGCACTATATGAGCAGGTCTGCTCTGCCAGATGTCTCTCCATGAAGTGCTGCCCTCCTATCAGAAACCTTGAGCAAGGCGTCCACCTGATCATGGAGTGGACTCTCCAAAACCATAAGCCACAATTCACTTTCCTCTTTTTTAATTATCTCAGGTTATTTGTTACAGTAATGGAAAGCTGACACATCTTCCCTTACAGCACAGAAGTACTCAGTCCTCTCTTGCCAAGACTGCTCCTTGCTTACCTCACGACTGAGTATCTTCCATAACTGCCCTCAGTCACAGAGAGCTGCTTCACCGCCCTTGGTCGCATGTGTCTAATGATTGGCATATACCTGGGGACACAGGGTAGCCTCCTACCCCCACTTAAGGCTTTTCTGAAGGGCCAGTCAGGGTTCAAAGCTTCCAATGGCATCAAGTATGACCCCTGCCACACGTGTAGCAGCTTCACTTCTCCCTCTGCTCAGCTCTGCTCCCTTCAGTTTCTTACAAGTATCATCTCCAAGACCATCCCCAATACACCCCATCTGTACACATCCCAGTGTCCAAATCTATTTCCTTATGAACCCCTGGGAACCTACAGCCAAGTCCTCTCTTTTAAAATCAATGATATATATGAAAGTAACACATTACAGTTAGAAAAATGAAGGAGTTGGAAAAGGCTTAAATAGAAAAATAGCACTTTTTCCAGCTTTCCATGCCCTTCTGGTCCATCTCCAGAAGCAATTACTTTTGTTTTTCCTTCTGTTTGCATTTATGTTCTGAATCCTCTGCTTACACGGTTACCTCCTGATTGATCAACTCTTCATTACTTACTGACTCACAGTTAATGAGAATTTCTACTCCTCCTTCATTTTCCCCATCCTTCCAATGAAGTTGTATCACAACGTTCTGTCAATAGTGTTTACATAGCTGAATACTATAAATCAATTCTGATATTAACCATCAAGAGATTACAGGGCCCACAAGTTTCTAGAACAGTCTCTAACTAGACTGCCCTCACTTCAGATGCCCAGTTCAGAGGTCCCCAGGCTACCGACACTTCTGACTAACTGGCTACAAATTTGAGGGTTTTCACACAATTCTCTTAGGCTTAATAATTCACTAGAACAACTCACAGAACTCATGCTAACTTCTGGCTAACTTTATTACAGAGGATACAAATCAAGACCAACCACATGAAGAGAAACACAGGCTAAAGCCAAAGCTTCCGTGCCTAGTCCCCGGGGCATGGAACCAGGACAGACACATCAACTTCCCAGTACATCGTGGTCTTCACCAACCAGGAAACTTCATCCAGCCTCAGCCTCCAGAGTCAGATTTCATTACAAAACTAGCATGGAATGAATCATGGACTACATGAAAGAACTCAATCTCTAGACCTTCTCCCCTTCCCAGATGTTGGGAGGCTAGGTTGACATCAAAGCCTCAACCTTTAACCAGCTATCTTTCTGCTTTCTAGTAGGACCATTCCCCATCTTGTTCTACCATGAGTCATCTCATCAGCACAGACTACCAGGCCCCATACCGAAGACACTCCTATGATTTCAGAAAGTCCAAGAATTTACTCTCCCATTCACAATCCAGAGATAAGACCTACTCAAACTCTTTGTTATATAATTACTGTGGCTAAATAGATATATTATTCACTACTGAGCCAAACAGTAAATGATAATTATGGTTTCATTGCCAGTCAACTTTATGTCTTTCCTGGACACACAACTACCTTACTCTTCTGTTTGCACAGAATATTCCCCCATCCACTAACAACCTCTCACTACAATTTTTAACACAATCAACCCATTCCTTTTCTTAGAGCTCACCTTCCCAGAGACCTCCAGCTTTTATTATGCCCCCACCTGGAATGCCCACTCTCCCAATCCCCCAGAATATCATCTTTGTAGTTCTCTTGGCCTCGCTTCTGTGTCGAAGACATGGTTTTGCTAGATCTTGTTCTATTTCCACAGTATGGCACACCATATCTGCCTATAGCTACCCAAAAATACACAGAGACATATTTTTGTAAACAATTTTTAAAATAAGTTTTAACTTTTATGATACTTTTTGACTTACAAAAAAAAACCAGAAAGCTAGTGTAGTATTACCAGTACCCCAAGTGCAGTTTCTCCTGTTACTGACACCTGACATAACTCTGGTACATTTGTCCCAGTTCATGAACCAATTCTGAAAGACCTAAAGCCCATGTCTTATTCAGATTTCCTTAGTCATTACTGAATGTCTTTATTCTGTTCTAGGGTTCCAACCAGGATTATCATACTGTATTTAATCATCATGTCTCCTTATGTGATAGTGTGAGACAATTTTTTTTATTTTGCATATCTAGTTTTTTAAAGTCTACAGTCAAACCTCACATATCATAGTATGACTGGGTATAGAATTCTAAGTAGGAAATCATCTTTAACAAAAAAATTTTAGAGAACTCCCTGTTATCTTCTAGCATGGGTATTGTTTGAAGTGTTTCACCATTTTTATTTCAGACCATTTGTAAGGAACCTACTTTGTTATCACTGGGTTATTAATTACTTTAAGACTGTCATGATAGTGTATCTCACAGTAGGTGTTTTTCCATTCATTGGTGTGAGGTATATGGGCCTTAAAATTCATGACCTTCAATTGTAGGAAGTTTCTATGTTAATTCTTTGATATCTTCCTCCAACTTCCCTCTTTCTAGAATCTATTAATCAGAATTTGGACTTAACATCTTCTCTATTAATCTTAATTTTCTTTTGTTTTCTTTTGGTTTTTTTTTATTCTACTTTGCTGTAAATCTTTTTAACTTAATCTTCGAAGTTCTTCAATTGATTTTTTAAATTTTGGTTGTCAATTTTCAATCTTGAAGAACTTGGCTCCATTCTGAGCACTTTCTCTTACCATGCTGTTCTTATTACAGATCCACTATCTTCTCTTATTGGAGGTCATTAATTGTAGTTTGTTTATATATCTGTATTTCTTCTCCTGACACTCTGCTTCCTCTAAGAAGTTCCTTCTTGACTGGCCTGTCTTGTCTTAGAGGCATTAAAATACTGGTAAGGAGAGCACAGATGAGGTGATCAGACTGTGGACTTCACTACAGGACAATAGACATTCCTCTTTGTTACTGAAAGTCCACAAAATTCAGTCTGTCTTTTTTCTAGCACTCTGAAAAGCATTCACAATGTCCAGTCTTCTGATTACTGAGCAGCTGGGCAGTGTAAGGAACATGGCATTGGTTGTGTCAAGTATGCAATGACGTTACTGTGTACTGGCAGCAGATGTGGGCAGCTTTCAAGAACTCTTTTAAGAGAGCATCACCCAAAGAAGCTGAATGGTTACACCCAAGTGCAGATGGCCTGACTACTATAGCTGGGGAGACAGATAAGACATGGAAATTACCATAAAGACCACATAAAAAGAAGAGCTGTTAATCAGATGCAACTGTTCCAAGGAATGGCTAAGCTTTTGCTCACAAGCCATGTCCTCTAGCCTCAAGGGACAGAGACTCTGCAGTCTCCATTGGAGAACAACACTCTCCCGGTCTACCTTGAATTGGATCTGAACTTCTGTTCAATGAGTTGGATTCCATTCGGTCTCTTATTTAAATGAGAGACCAGGATTAGGACCTTATAACTGTTCGTGTGTGCATGACAGAGTAAGAGTCTGCTGTGGAAACTGATATATGAATAAAGCATGCATTCAAAAGACAAAATCTATTATCTAATCTGTTCACATCATTTATTCCAAGGGTGCTCCAGATAGGCAGCTATTAAATTTACAAATCTTTTGCTCAACCGCCGATCTCTTCCCTATTCTGTCCAACTTCCCTAAGTCTCCAACACATCTGGCTCATGCCCAGTCCCAAACCTGCCTTTGTGAAGTATCTGACATGTCCAATGCCTGTGCTGTACTGAAGTCCAAGAGACAAACGTGCGTATCTCCCCATGGTGGCCCCTCTGTGAACACACAGGTGACTGCTCTGTGAATCACATACCACTCCTTTACTTTCCTTTGCTGTGACTGCAGATGAAGGATGACAGATGTTCCCCAGTCTCATCCAAATGGAGCTTTCTACTTCGCATTCTTCTAATTTTTAGAGAGGATTTCCAAAAGGCCAAAGGCCAGAAGCATTATTACTTGGTCATTTTAAAACTGAAAGCATCCAAGGGTCCTCTAACAACACATTACACTAAAGTAGAGTTTACTAAGTTCAGTTGAAAATGAGGTACTGGACAGACTTTACAGAGACTTGGCTTTATGCTCACAGCGAGACTGTTTTTCATCTCCTAGTAGTAACTATCAAATCAAAATCATGCTGGGCTGGGAGTTTGGCTCAGTGGTAAAGCCACTGCCCAGCATGCATGAGACCCTGGGTCTGATCCGTAACACTTACTGCAGAATCTCTCTGTCTCTGTCTCTGTCTCTCTATCTCAAAACTATTATATGCATGATTGTGGAGCCTATGGTGACATATAAGATCCCCCTTTGAGTACTTTATATCTTATAAATCATTCATTTCATAATTGGGATTTACAATACTTTACAGAAACAATGACTTTGAATTACATAAATAATAAACATTTACCTTGTGATATCTTTACATAAAAACATTTTTCTAATTTTCTAATACATCTCAAACCAATAATACTACACAGTTGCTTATAACTCAAATATTGCTCGACAAGTAAGTTTTTTTCTGAGAAAAGACAGAAGTACAAAAATGATATATGGGAACAAAAAATAAAACAAAGCTGGAAACCCAGAGCTTCTCCTCACTACCTCTACAGCAGTGTCTATATTACCTGGCTAGTTTCCAGCCTGCCCTAATCTTGCTTATCTTTGAGAATAGCCGTGTAGGCTAGAATCTCTCTTTGGGCAGGCTGACCACTACCTGGATCTAAGATGGCTGCCAGAGTGGCCACCAGACCATCTCTACCTTGACTAAAAAAAATCCCATCCGCATGCTAAGTGACACACCTCCCACTGTCATGACAGTAGACAACTGCCATGACAATGACAGGAAAGAACTATCAAAGCAGTGAAAAGTCTTGATTCCCAAACTGCAGAAAATCTCTGTCCATTCCTTCCCTTTATTGGTCTATCCTTGCCCCTCATTTCTTTAACTCTGTATCTGCAATGTCCCACCTTCAATGGGTGGATGATTTGTGAGTTTATCTCCCACTTCTCCTTCTCTTGGACAAGAATAAAAGCCGCCTTCACACTCAGCCAGTAATGGGTCTTGCTACTGTTTCCGTAATTTCAAAGGAAACCAGTTGGGATATTTAAAAAAAAAAAATTGGTAACAGTACAAGTAGTTCTATAATGGCCAGGCAACAAGGAGCAAGAATCATTTCCCCATTATTTGCAATAATGTACCAACATAACTAAGTCAACCTTAGGCAATTATAAAAAAGAAAAAAGTTTATGAATGTGGGGAAAATTAAGTTTATTTAAGATAGGCAGTGGTGTAGGAATATAAGAATTGCCCTATTTTTGCTTTTAAAGACTTATTCTTTGCTTTAAAGCTACATTATCTTCCATCGATAGTGGTAGAGATAGTAGCTATTGTTGGATAGAAAATTTCAATAATTTCAACAATTTTTTTTTTTTTTAAAGCCAGAATCTCACTATGTAGTTCAGGTTGGCCTTGAACTCACTTTGTAGCCCAGGCTGGCCTCAAACTCACAGCAATCCTCCAGTCTCAGCCTCCCAACTGCTGGGATTACAGGCATGTACCACCATGCCCCATGCCCAGTTAACTTTTATTAGTTTTACAAAATAATAGGGTGATTTTCTCTATGAAGATGATATTATCTGGGGAGTCAATATTTCATCAAGTTTAGGAAGCTAACCAAAGTTTACAAGTCCTAAATCAAAACTGTACTACTGGTTGCTTCTGGAAGATTACAGAAAGAAAAGAGATTATTTTACCCCTTTTTACCATTTGCATTTTTTAACCATGTACATTCATTGCCTTTTTAAAGGAGTCCTTTCCTACTATAAATAGAACAATAGTGTAAACTAAGCCAGCAAATTACATCTACCCCAATTTCCCAAAAGTCAGTGTTTTCAAAGGTCATTCAATATTTGCCTAAATCATTCTTTCTCAAATATAATAGAAAACTTGGTAACTGATTACCATTTATTTATTTGATTCCTGTAAAAGCCCAAGTTTCAAATAAAAGAAACGGTGTTAAAGAAATCTATGCGGAGAAACAGAAAGAGATTGAGAGACACAAAGAGAGACTGAGAGATCTAAGCCACATGATAGACAATGTATTTGCAGTAACCGACCAACATAACCAAGTCATCTGTTAAAC
Organism: Dasyprocta punctata; assembly: GCA_004363535.1. Lineage (NCBI taxonomy): Eukaryota > Metazoa > Chordata > Mammalia > Rodentia > Dasyproctidae > Dasyprocta > Dasyprocta punctata. The sequence continues at coordinate 41,444 of RJWM01005629.1, forward strand.
TTTAGATATAGATGGATGGATGGATGGATGGATGGATGGATGGATAGATGTAAATGCAGGTCTCGGGAATTCTCAGTCTCTATCAAAGCATGAGCTAATTCTTTATTAAATAATGATAGATTAGGTAGATAGATAGACAGATTTAAAAAGATTCACCAGTTTAGTTAATTAAAATCACCTCTTGGTAAACAGTGATCTATGCATTCTTGCCCTAACAGACCAACTTTCAATAAAATCAAATGAAACAACGGCCATCTTCCAAGTCATCTAAATCAGAAGTACTATGTGGTTTCTGTGGTTCCTTCAGTGAAAAAACTAAGAACTCATAGCAACACTAAAATGCAAAAACTACCCTCAGGAGTCCCACTTCATGTATCAAATACGCATCTCTGTCAGAGCCTGCTAGTTGCCTTCCTGAATAACCTTTCTTTCCTCTCTTCTTTGCAAAAGAAAATGATTTTCAGCCCAACATATTGTGTCCTGGAATTTTTAGTTTTGGGAATCTCTATTTTCCAACTTCCAAAGTAGCTAGGTGTGGCTAGCAGAATAAATTCTGGGAAAAAGATGCAATCTGTGTTGTAAAGGACTTTAAAAGGGTAGTTTTTGAAAGGCAGTTTCTCTGCAGAGAAAAGACTTTAAAAGGGTAGTTTTCTCTACAGAGAAATGTTCCTTTTACCCTCATCTAGCCAATTCAGAAGTGACAGATGTAGCCCCAGCAGTCTCTTGAACCATGACGCACCCTTAAAGGTAGAATTCATGAATGATCAAGATCCCTGGTGATACCACTGAATTACCATGCCACTTTAAACCAATCGTTTCCCTTTTTTACTGATTATCACAGAGAATCAAACATACACAAAAGCTCTAGTCTTTAAAGTGAGAGAAAAATAAACTTCTATTGCCCATAAAAGCCAAGAGTAAAAATCAGTAATTTATGAAAACAAAATAGTATCATTTAAGAATATTCGGTCAAGGTACATCACAGATACAGTATGATCTAGTTAACTCTCACAACTACCACCCCAATCTAACCTGTCACACCTACAACAGTGACTTGTGCAATGAAGCTCTCAGTTTGTTCTCACTCAATCCATCCTGTACACAGTGGATCTCATTCTTTCCCTAGAAGTGACAATGTTTCCCTATTGCCAATTACATAAAACCTGAAACACTGACCCATTCACTTCTTCTCACTGCCACTACCTGAAGCTCCCATCATTCATCTCCCACAAGAACTAGGGCAAAAACCTTCTAATCCACTTGCCTGATCCCATCTTCATTCTCCTCCAATTCATTCTCCACACAATAGCCAGCGAGCACTGCAAAGTGCTACTTGAACATCACTTCCCTGCCTAAAACTTGCAGCAGGTTCCCAGCACCCTTACTCTGCACAAGGTTTTTTTATGAGCTGACCTTACCTCACACCACCTTCTGCCTCAGTCATGTTGAAATGATTCCTGCTCCTCCAATGCAACACATTTTTCACAAATGTTCCTTTTACCCCCAGTATACACTCCTCCATGGTTTGAATTTTTGCTTTCCATAATTTGGGTGCTGAAACTCAATGACCAACATGGTAAGAAAAGGCCTAGACCTGGGTGTGGTAGTGCATACCTGTTTTCCCAGCACCCAGAGAAGCTGAGAAAGGCAGGAAAAACCCAAGTTCAAGCCCAGCCTGGACAATTTAGCAAGACTCCATCTCAAAATAAAAAGGGCTGAGGATGTAGTTCATTGTGAAGGCCCTCAGTTCGACCCTCAGTAACACACATGCACACACTAAAAGGTAAGGCCTTTAAGAAGTATTGAGGCCATAAAGTCTCCTCCCTTGTGCATGAGATTAATTAAGGCCCTTATAAAACAAGTTTCACACAGCATGCAGCGTTCATGTGGCTGGAAGGCCTTCTGTCTTCTGCCACGTGAGGACACTGATTTCCAGGGATGCAGCAACCAGTCACAATCTTGGAAGCAGGGAGCAGCCCCCTCAAAATAAGAGAATTGGCTGGCACCTTAATCTGAACTCGCCAGTACCCAGCACTGTGAGAAGATAAACTTCTCTATAAATTTATAAATGTCCTTATAAATGACTCAGTCTACAATTTTTTGTTATAACAAGCAAACAGAGACATGCTCCTACTAGTGTTTCCTTATATCCTTGGGATTTTCCCTGAACAACTCTCCCATTCATTATTCTCTTCCTGACTGCTAGACTAACTCAGGACCTCACAGTTCTCTACTTGCCCAGGACTCTCTACTTTTCTCCATGGATTCATCACACAGCCTTCCACTGGGTCAGGGTATATGTATGTGTAGCTGCCACAGTCTGACTGCTAGGACAGTGCCTAGTGAAAAGCAGATGATTAATGAGGCTTTGCTGAGTGAAAGTGTGAGTGAATGAAAGATTATGAATGGAAAAATTGCCTCTTATAATGCTACTCACTGCTTTATTTTATATATATTTTTTTTTCTTTTCTTTTTCAGCCCCTCTTGAGATCAAGCCAGAATCAATGATCTAAAATGTGAGAGAAGTTTAACCTATAGATAGATACTTTCAAGGGATTCCATGCATATCCTTGAAATGAATTGATTTTCAGTGTTGGAGAGAACCACTTCGCTCATTATGTGCCAGGATGGTATGAAGTGAAATAGTTCAGAACTGGATTAAGCAAGGAAGAGATTAACCACTACGGTTTAGTGAAGATTCTTTTTGTCTCTTTTGGGTACTGGGAATTGAACTCAGGACTTTGTGCTTGCCAGGCAGATGCTTATGCTGCTGAGCTATATCCCTGGCCCTAACCACTACAGTTTAGTAAAGGAAGCTAAATTACCCACGTAGTGACAGTTCACTATTTTTATATCACTAAGATTTACTTCTTCAGTCAATACTGGGTGTCCTCAGATCGCATTTTGCTATGGAGTAAGTGGGTAAGTTAAGGTAGCTTTCAACAGTATGCAGAAAACAGCAATGGCCATCACCCTGAGAGTTGGGGGAGTCATAGGATGGCCATGGGCCGCACTGAGGTAGTGGAGGAAAGAAGAGAGAAGAGAAAAGGAGATTTTTAAAAAAGGCTTATGTCTTCACAGATAAATATAACAGCAAAACCCAAACTTGCAAACCTTTGAGAAGATGGAAACTGACAGCTATAAAGAATATCCCAACTTGGCATCCAGAAGTGTCTAGCTTGTTAGAGATTATGTAAAAATACTGGCAACTGACCAGGGCTCCACTTCCAGATTTTATACAGTCAACAAAAATACTTTAGTTTGGATAGGTTAAAAATATTCTACTCTTTTTGTCCTCAACTTGCTAGGAACAGATATTTTAAGAACCCAATCAACCTTATCAAAATCAAACATCAAAAATAGACTAGAGGAACACTGGAAGCAAACACACTATTTTTAGCTCCTCTGTCTATTCCCTGCCACTACCCACTAAATTCTGACTGCAGAACCCATGCATAAGAGCTTAGTTATTCCAAGCAGTTTCCTTCTCTGACCCTTTTTCCCCCCTGAACACCTGAATGCAGAAAACACTCGATTGATTAAAGATTAATACTGCCGCAAACCATGACAGCTGCCTTTCCTCTGAGCTCTTGCGGGGGAAGGGGAAGGAACAGAAAAATGACAGAAAGCTTGCATCAGTATTCCTCTTGGGGATCTATTACATGGAAAGAAAATTGCTATTTCAATTCCCTTTTGTTGCTAAAAATAGCAGTCTCGATTGATTCAAGCAAACAGTCTACAGGCTTAGCTGTGCTGAATTTAGAAACCACTGAAGTCCCTAAGAGCAAATGCTAACACAGTCTAACACATGCCAGCTCATATTTAACAAAGAACAAAGAGGAGAAGAATGCAGGGTGCAAGTTAATAAAACAGCAGCAACTTCCTGCATTTTTATTAAAGAGAAACAATGAAGCAATGCAAAATAAGAAAAGGCAATTATAACTTGTTCTCCTAATTATATTTCAATAAAAAATAATTTTTACAGAAAATGTAAGTTCATGTGTAGACCCAGACATTTCCTCACAACCTCATGGATTGGGGATGTATGTACACATCTTTCTGCAAGACCACAGGTGATTACAGAAAGAAAATGCCCAGTTTACAAAAACCCTTCCCCAGTAGAGTCCCCTTCATGCCACTCAGTCCTTTCCGGTTCCCCTGATCAACCTCTGTTACCCTCACCCTTCACACTACCTTCTCCTGACCCAACCGGAAACTATAGAGTTAACACACAGCTTGCCACTTAAACAACTAACACAAACCAACCCAAACAAATACACATTGAAAGCATCCATGGATTCAGATCAGAGACAAGTAAAAAACTGTGAACAGCAGGAACTGCTCAAGGCAGTGAATCCCCTGGGCTGACTTCCAGGCCAGGTCCTGTGGTTCCTTTTGGCGGCTTCAGAACCCAAAAATATCTATCTGCTGCTGGATTGTTCATGTTACTTGGTTAACTAAAGACCTTTCCATATAATGATTTCAGTTAATGCCACATCCTCTATAAACATGCAAACCTTTGTATAAGAATTAAAAGCCCATTAATTCTCATGCCTCGGTATGATTAAGCAGACTCAAAACTGCTTTGTAGCTTTCTTGCAAATTCTCAAATTGTAAGGGTAAAGTCTAAGCGTCTCATGAGTTGGAATTCTGAATAGCAACAAGAGTTACCACTTCTGCATTATAGGGCCATTGAGACCCCCTAGTGGAAAGGTTTAGGTTTTGGTTATATTTTAAATATAAATGCACTATGAAGAGTGGTTGATGACTTTTGTTACTAACATCAGACCAGTGGGGCTCAAGTTCAAGTTCAAATCTTCTCTGTCACCTATCAGAGGCTAGTTAACTTCCACTGTCTCAGTTCTTTCACTTGGATGAATCTAAACTAAAATTTTTTTGCACCTCAAAGGTCTCTATCAAGAAAGTGAAAAGATAACCCATAGAATGGGGAAAATGTTTACAAATCATATCTAATAAAGGTCCAGAATCCAAAATTTATAAAGAATGCCTACAACTCAACAACAACAAAAAAATCCAATTTAAAAATGGGCAAAAAACTTGAACAGACATTTACTCAAAGAGGACATACCAGTGGCTAACAGGTGCATTTTTAAAAAGTTCAGTATCATTAGAAAAAGCAAATTAAGAGTACAGTGATAAACTAGGTTGGCCATAATTTTCAGAAATGTAAAATAACAAGTGTTGGTGAAGATGGTATACTTAAAATGGTATGCATACTGAGGAAAACTACTTGGCAGTCCCTTAAAAAGATAAACATGGAATTATTACCATACAGCTCAGCAATTCTGCTCCTAGGTATGCCCCAAAGAATCAAAAAAAGGTATTCAAACAAAAACATACATAAATGTTTGCAGTAATACTACTGGCAATAGCCAAAAAGGTGGAAACAATTCAAATATCCACTAGTAGATAAAGAGCTAAGCAAAATGTGGTATATATGTATAATGGAGTACTATTTGTTCATTAAAAAAAGAATGAAATTCTGGTACATGCTACAGTGTGGATAACCTTATATATGAACACTTAGTTAAGTAAAAGAAGTCAGGCACAAAGATCTCTTAACATCTAGAAAAGGTAAATTCATAGGGAAAGAAAGCAGAGTGGTGGTGGCCAGGGGAAGGGATGTAGAGTAGTTGCCTTAATGCATATAGTGTTTCCTTCTAGGGTGATGAAAATGTTTCAGACCTAGACAGGAGTGAGGGCTGTACAACACTGAGAACACACTAAATCTTACTGAATTGTGCACCTTAAAGTACTTAACGGTTAATTTTCCATGACCAAAATTTGACCACAATTTTTTTTAAAAACCTCTCTTTTGTAAGTTATAAAGATCTGCTTTTTACAAAGGGCCAGATCAGGAAAGGAAATTGCTATATCTCTTGCTGCATCATCCTTCAGTTTTGAAGAAAAACTTCAATCAATACATCACTCAATTTACACTATTCCATACAGTGGAACTCAGATTTGGATTACTCCCTTTAGTAAAAGAGCTCTTATACGTGTATCTGAATTTATTTAGTACCTAATGCGTGCTGAACACAACAGCAGATACTTTACAGATGCTATCTTTTTAATTGTCTCAACACTGTATGAGGGATAATCAGTAGCTGCCTAGACAACCTATGAGGGTTATAAATAAGATCTTACTATGGTATCTAATTTTATAGATGAAGAAACAATCTCAGAGAGGTTAAACAACTTGCCAATACTCATATCATCCTAAATCTAATCACCAGAACATGAATCTACTACACAACAGAAAATTGCCTTCTAAACTCAGATCTATAACAGTCACATTTGGGAATAACATACTGTGCATGCACAAATACCCCCCAAAGAGTCTCTTTTTCATTAATCTGATAATGCAAAATCCAACCTTATTGTTCACTCCTCCTTAACTAAGGCAGTCTTGGTTTTAACTCTAGCCAACCCAGTCTACCAGGCGTTTCCCCAAGCAGAACATGCCAAGGAATCAGCTTCGCAATGTTCCCAAGTTACCCCTCCCACTGAAAATAACATTTCTTTATTCTCCATCCCATCACTTACTTTCTAATAACCTGAAATTCTAGGATTCACAGTCCTGACTAATCTTCCTGTTAAAACAGACTAAATAATGTGCACAAGTTCAAAACATCTGGAAGCAAACAAATAAAACCAAAGTTTCCTGACTTTTCATCTGGTTTTTAATACTAATGACTAATTAGCGCATGAAATACACCAAGGAAAAAAGCTAACTGATGGAACAGTTATGAGATTCTACCTCTAATTAGTTATATAATCCTGGTTTTATTTTCTTAACATGGTATAGTTAATATTTAAACAGCAAATTGTCCAGTCTGTGCAATTATTTAACGCTTAACATAAACCACGATATACTCTCTACTCCTATGAAGGATATTTACATTCAATAAATGGTTACAGACTTAAACTTAGTTCAACAAGTTCAAATTCTAAGTTCTATAGCTCAAAACAAGAACTATCAGCTTTTGATATATCTCTTGAATGTACATACTACCTCTATTTTTGTTTGTTTGTTTGTTTTGTTTTTTTGGTTGTTTTTTGTTGTTGTTGTTGTTGGGTTTTTTTGGTACTGGGGATCAAACTCACAACCTCGTGCCTGCCAGGCAGGTGCTTAGGCCACTGAGCTAAATCCCCGGCCATTAGCTCTATTTTGAGCTAGTCACCCAATAAATAATCACTTCTTCTTTAAGCATTAAATACTTCCCTAAAGGCGTGTATTTTGACATTATTGCCCAACAAGCCTCCCACATCCCTAGGTAACTTACACCTAGGATAAATCAAATCAATCTACTTGTCAAGCCTCTGGCCAGTGAAGAACTTCATAACAGCTGTCCCCAAAACACAGTTTGATAAACAATTTACTGTGCATATCTATCTTGAAATAAATCACAGTAGTCCCAACAACAGACTTGAGAAAGAAAACGAAAAGTGTTCATCTATTTTCACATAAATTTTTTTTTCCCATCCCTGAAAAGCCAAAACCATGGGTACTCTATAATACAATCCCTTTGTGTTATAGAACATCCAGCTAGATCCTCTTTCCACTTTTTAGGAAAACCAAGACTGCCAATAAAATTATGCTAAGCAACTTAACAACTATCACACTTTTCAGAGTGAGCACTCAAGGAAATTTGCTTCTAACTGAATCTTTTGAAAGGAGCTTAATATAATCCAACACCCTTTTTCTCAGTTACAGAGATTTATTTTCTACCTAAAGTAATAGAGACTTGACTAGTAGTTAGGAAATCTGTTCCCAGTCCTGATTCTGCTCACTAAATGAATCTGGACCAGTAATTAACACTCTGAGCCTCAGACAAATAATGAACAGTCAAGAAAGAGTCTGTGATTCCACAACTCTAGCGAATATAAATTCCCAATGACAGTTTCTCACTCATCTTTAATTTCTAAAATGAAAACAAAAACAGATTTAAAAACAAAAACCATTCACAAGTTTTAAAAACAACATAGGTCAGATCAGAGCTGTGATTTAAAACAATAAGCCAACACCTATCTCACCTTCAAAATTCAAGACAGAAAGAATATTAGTAATTTAGTCAAACATTCTTTTCAACTTTTCTCCCATAGATGTTAACAAGAAAGTAGAAAACTGGTTTGTATAACTTTTATTTCTCCTGTGGAGCTTTGGTGAAAATGCCAACAGCCAGTGAAGTAATTTTCTGCTTGTCATCTAAAGTCTGTCTTACCTAACTTCACAGGTAAGCTACTCTCCCAGATGCAGTGGCTGGGTAGCACATAGCTGTCTGGAAGCGCTGGTAGCAACTACCTCTGCCTGGAATCAAAGAAAGCAAATTTTCCTCCATTCAAGAAGCTACCTCTCCCAAAAGGCACTGTATTATATCTCTTTTCATTCTATAAAGGCACTGTAGAAACTTACTGGTCTCTAGTCAAAGTTTCAAATGTAAATTATTTAGTAAAGTTGCAATATCTCAGACAGAGAACGAACAAGTTCTCTGATGCCTCAAGTGTCAGTTACGTTCGTTACTGACCTACCCACCTATCTTGCAGGTATGTTGAAAATTAAAACAATCTGCTATTTAGCATTTTGAAACAACTTCAGTTCCTCACAGGATTAGACGGTGCTGAACTCACAAATTCAGTATTAGATTCAATTAATGTTCAGTTGTCCCTGTTTTTCTTATTTGGTCATCGATCCTTAAGATACAAGGGCACCTCAAACAATTCTTTAAATGTCATGCCTTTCAATGCCATCCACTGTCCCTTACTAACTTAATAGTTCACTGTCTTTCCATTTTAGTTATTCAGAGTGAACATGACCTTCAAAACTGCTAGTGTATGGCAACACTGCTTACAATAGCAAAATTGAATCTATCCAACAATAAAGGACCACCAAATTATAATACATAACTATAAAATATGTATGAGTGCATATATATAGCACATAGTATATAATTATGGCATATATATATGCCAATCTGTAGAATATCCGTATCAATGATACATACGGCATATCTATACTATGTATTACATAGCATAGCATATCAATAAAATAGAACAAAATGCACCTATCAAAAATCATGGCACTAGAGAACAGCTACTGGTAGTGCACGCTGTCTATGATAAATAGTCAAGTAAAAACAAATCGAAGCAATATTTTATGCAACAAAATAGACTATTTTTTTTTAAATCGACTATTTCTTTTTCAACAATATTTATTTCTCCAGAGAACCCTTGGAATTTCTAATAACCATTACCTAATGATGAGCCAAAAGCAGCTTACCAATAATCAAGCTCATAAAAAAGCCAATTCTCAAAGGCAGGAGTAGGAATAACTACTAGTCATTTTTTGGTCTTAAAAAAATAATCACACGAGTGTGTGTGTGTGTGTGTGTGTGTGTGTGTGTGTTGGGGAAAAAAAATCTAAAGAGCCTAAAAGACAGCACATACACCAAAAACTTGGTGGCAGTTACCTCCTCATAGAATAGTTTTTATTTTCTTCTTTTTACTTAGTTGCATTTTCTAATTTTTCTATAATAATCAAATGTATTTCTTGTGCAATTTTTTTTAATTTTAAGTGTTCTAAAGTTTAAAGTCCATATAAAATTATATTCTGCAAGTGTGAAGTTAGTTTAAACACAATTACACTACATGAACTCCTCCTGTGTGGTTACTGCCACATGATGTCTTCAATTCAGTTAGTAGTTAAAAGCCTAGAACAGAAAAGTACTTCAACTCTGGCTTTCCAGATATAAAACAAACAAAAAGAGAACCAAACACTATTCTTCCACTTCTGGAGAAAAGGGGGCTACAGGATGGAGGGGTGCCCAGTGTACATTTACTGTCATGGTCGGTCTGTCTCTCTCTCTGTCTCTCTCTCTCTGTCTCTCTGTCTCTCTCTCTCTCTCTCAATGTGTGTGTGTGTATCTGTGTCTCTCTGTCTCTGTGTCCCTGTCTGTCTCTGTCTCTGTCTCTGTCTCTCTCTCCCTCTCTCTCTCTCTCCTCAATGAGACAAGAGGTATACTGGGCAAACAGTATGGAAAAGTGACTGATCAAAGGCCAAGATGGATAAAAAGCTGGAGAAAAGGTAAATTATTGTGGTTCTTTTAGGGCTTTACCACAATATCAAGCACTTAAGAGAAACAGAGCAGCAAATCCTGTTCACAGCTGTAACTCAGCATTAAGAGTTAGTGGTATGCTTCATGAAAGCAATGTTTATCAATAAAATGTCTTATATTCATGAGTTATTTTTCTAGGATGCTAAACATTTCAATAGACTCAAAGTTCAAGCAAAATTCCCTGTACACTAGGTCTTTCCTGGAGCCTTCCAAACTCTAGATTTCACTGAAATGCAACAGAGTCTCTTTAACTTAGTTAGCTGATACCATACAGAAGCTATTTCTAAGGACTACTGTAGTATTTTATGTTGAATGTTGTCGGATAGAATCTATTTTTCCTTCTGACAAAGGTCACTCAGCCTAACAAGGTCAACAGGGCCACATTCAGCTTCAGCAGGACTCTGGGCCAACAACAGGTCTGTCCTTTTGTCATAAGAAATCTAGCTGCACAACTGTCCTTCCCCTGAGAATGAGCATAACATTATACTATGACTAATCCTTAATATCAAATATATTTAAGTAATTTACTCCTTATGTAATAACCATGGTCCCACATTTATATATTGAATAAATAAAAGTTGTTCTTTGAATTCATATGCAAAGCAAGCCCCCCCAGTTAACTTAATGGAAACCTTAAGAATCTTTGGAATGCAAATATTCGCCTCCCACACTTATCTATTTTTATGGATTTATATTTTCTTACACCAAGTTTTAAGAGTGGACTGCACCTGTATTCTGACAGACTGGCAGCCTCTAATTTGGGGCAGGATTGGTACAAGAATCCAGACAGAAATTTTAGTAGACAGGACATGTCCTAACATCTGTTCTCTAAAAGCTATCCAGATCGACCTAAATGTGCTACATCTTGGGAATTCAGTCTATTTGAAGGCCAGTGTTAAAACTAGGAATTCCTTTTTCATGAGATAACCAAGTAAGGAAACACACAACAAAGACACTCTTGCTTTAGCAAAGGATTCTAATGGTACTGCCGAGTAGGAATACGCTTGGTCATCAGCACTGGGAAACTCATCCTTGGAATATGACATCTAAAAATCAAAGTCACAGTTGCAGTAAACAGGAGTAAACTGTAGGAGTCATTTCAGGCCCAAAGCAAGGCTTCAAAATCCCCTTCCTATCTCTGTTTGGGCTTTTGCAAGTGAACTTAATACACACTTCTTTAGCATTACTCTTATTCCTGGATCATGGACTGAAATGCTGTCTCTCCAGCTATCTCTTTCCTCATTGTCCTTAAAGATAAATAACCCCCTTCCAAATCACTAAGTTACCCAAATTCCCTCACCTGTAAAATGGGAAAAGTAGCAACACTTAACTTAGAGATTAAGATATGAACACCAAATCCTTTTAGAGTAGTTTCTGGCACATCATTAGCCTACCTATCGGCTACAAGGTTTTACTAACATCACTGTTTTATGTGTTCAGAACATTTGATATATAAGCAGTCTATAGCAGTATCATTATTAATAAGTATCTAATTGCTAATTGTTATGCAAAGTGAAAATAACATGAAAAATATTTAAATTCAGGAAACTTACAAAAATCTTACTCGTGGCTCCTGAGTACTTGATAACACAGCACTCTCATCAAAAGTTCATTTTGAGATGGTACCTGCATTCTTTCCTACATCTGTTTCCCCATTGGGTCTTCCTTTCATCTAGTTTTCATGTAAAAAATTCTATACTTTTAGGGCCAGGAGTTTGGCTCAGTGGCTTAAGCGCCTGCTTGGCAGGCATGAGGTTGTGAGTTCGATCCCCAGTACCAAAAAAAAAAAAAAAAAAAATCCAATAGTTTTCCCTGATGGCATAACTGAAAAGGGCCTTCCCGCATGACACTTCCCATGTTGTGGTTTTTTTTCCTTCTCTTCCCAGTTAGAATGTAAGTTGCATGAGGATAGACATAATTGTCGTCTATTAATGGACAAGACAGGTTCCTGCTCCTAAAATAGCACCAGGCACAAAGATTATCAATAAGTATTGTTCAATGATGGATATTCAGCCTAACCTACCCCAGATTTCTTTGTCAGATAAATCATTATCTATTCAAGCCACCATAATCGAGTGTTCATTACTTACCGCTGAAAGCATTCCTGGCTGTTAAAGGACTACAGAATACTCACAAAATACATTATCTGTTATCACCTTGTCATTATTATTATTGTTATTATGAATTAACCAGCATTTAGGATGTGCTTATTATGTTTTAGGGATGGTACCTGGTATTTTTAGCACATTGTTAAATAAGCATCATCTTTTTAAATCTTTACAATAACTTCTGAGGTACATACTAATTTTATAGATGAAGATGGAGCTCTGGAAAGCTCTGCAATTTGCCCAAGGTAAGATAGCTAGAAAATGATTTGCCTGATTTATAAACCCAAATTTCTTGCTCCAGTGCCTATACTGTGACCCAAAATGCTATAACTCCATGTCTGTGAAATATCCACGTGGAAATCTTTTCTTCTTAAAATAACTATAAGCGCTACAAGTTAGGAATCCTGTTCCCTAAACTGTAATATTTGCCACAGCAACTAATATACCAGGACCTTCTCTAGCTACTCAGTAAATACTGCCACAGAAACAAGACAAGTGAAACCAGGGGTTTAGCTCAGTGGCTCAAGTGCTTGCCTGGTAAGTGCTAGGTTGTGAGTTCAATTCCTGGTCCCCACCCCGCCATGTGCCAAAATGTGGAGTCTGGTGCAGGAACAGAAATAAAGTGAATTCCAAACCTGCTTTGGAAACCTGAGCTTTCGTAAAAATGAAATATGAATATATTCTGCTAAAAAAAAGAATGTAGGGCTGTGGATATAGCTCAGCAGCACAAGTACCTGCCTGGCAAGCGCAAGGTCCTGAGTTCGATTTCCGGTACTAAAAAAGAAAAAGAAAAGAAAAAAAATGTATATTTAAGAGTACATGCCTCTTCATGAGGACAAGGAGAAGGTACCATCTATTAACCAACAAGCTGACACTCATGAGCCACCGAATTGGCCAGTGCCTTGATCTTGGACTTCACTGTCTTCAGAACTATGAGAAACAAATTTCTGCTGTTAATTAGCCACCCAGTTTATAAATTTCTGTTACAGTAGCCCAAATGGGAATGAAACTGTGTCCTAACATATTAATAACCACTGCTCTATGTATTTAAAGATAAATGATGGATTTACTTTCAACCCACGCCTGTAGGCTTTCTGTCAATACATGTAACTCTTAAACCTTATGCAGCTATTCCATGCAAAGTAAATAAATTCCTTGTTGCATAGGAGTAGATGAAAACACACACACACACGCACGCACGCACACACGCACACATACACAATCACCACCACCATCACCACATACATCACACCCCCCTCAATATATTTGGAGAAGGCAGCCAGAAACTGAATGAACCCATGAAGAGTCTCCCATGTACACATTTCTCTCTTCCCTGCCTTCTGCTCAGTCATCTTCAACAGCTTCTCTATTAGACAATAAGCAGAGATGCGTAAGCAGCTGCAGATACATGAATGAACTGTGGGATGCTGAAAATCTGTGAATTGAAGTATCTAATATATGAATTGAAATAAAAACATTCTCCTCCTCCAAACAGTTGTTTAAACAAATCAAAGGGAAAAGAATTGGAGGGACTGTGAGACAAAGAACAAAATCTGGTTGATGACACATTTATAAAATTGATGGTTTGTCAGCAAGATACTGATGAATATTTCTGCAGGATAAAAATGGCAACCCAGGTCTAAAAATAAACCACTGCGCCGCAGACCTGTCTGGTTCGGCTACACCACTGGAATATAAACACTCTCACTCCCCAATACATTCTGACTCAAGGTTTCACTAAAAAGGAAAAACTGAACATTTTATTGGTGGGAGAAGATATTTTACATGGTTTTCAATCAGTTATGTTCTCTATAATAATATATATTGAATTTTAAGTTTAAATGATTTTCATTTTCTAAAATGGTGATAGCAATAAACCATTTCCTCACCTTTTATAAAAGGATTATTTCTTCCTAACCCATTATAATACAGTGGTATTATCACCATCCTATGATAATATTCTAAAATAGGAATTTAAAAATAAAATTATAAGTTATTCCTAAGTCACGCTGATTTGAATGGCAGATCTAGTCAAAATGCTATCTCCAAATGACTCTGGAGATGGGGCAAAAAACCTATTATCTCTTTCTGAATTCAAATCTAACAATAAAAAGCTGTTAGCTAAAATGCAAAAATAAATTTACTGCCCTTCACCAAGCAGCATTTTAATACATACACCTGACTCAATGTTGTCTTATTTAGTTAAGATTCTGATCTTAGATAAATGATGATTTCATCTTGAAGAGTTACAAACCTCTGGAAATCTCTCCTAGAATATTTTGATTGTTATTCATTCTACCATTTCATCTCTCAGCCTCTCTGTCTCTGTCGCTGTCTCTCTCTCTCAGATGAGGTCTAGCTATGGTGCCTAAACTTGTCCCAGCCTCAAACACCTGGACACAATCAACCTTCCTGCCCCAATCTCCCAAGTAGCTGAAACCACAGGTACATATCACCACACCCACATGACACCATTTTTAACAGTAAAAATGAATTAACTCTCCATAGCAATAAAATATGAATAATGAATTACACTGGATCCTTTACAACCACATCTAAGTGAACAGAAAAAAAGAAACAAATCAACATTTCAGGGCCAAGTGACGTTTTCACAATTCTTCCTAATTCTCACAAACACTTCTTAATTCCTGATGGTGTTCAACTGTACTAATCATTTCACAGTAGGTAGCTACACATTGAAATATAAATATATCCACCAATATATGTCCATATAGTTCTTCTAATGCTGTTGGTGTCTCAATCTAAATAACGGCAAAATTTCCTAAGGGAAAGAAAAAGCACCTTGTTAGGAGTCTTTTACGATCACCAAGCTTATTTTTGTAGTAGGCATCACAAAAGTAACAATGGTTAACATAAAGCTCTTGATTCTCACTGCAATCTTGTTGCTCTGTCAAAACTTCCTATGACATCACCCATGCGTTCAACTGTTCAAGTCCCAACCCTGTAAGTTGCTTTGATTCATTTCTTCTCCACATCCTACTTCAATCCAACAAAAGTTGTCTACTCTGTCTCTCAAGTATATCCCATACAGCATCACTTCTCACCCTCTGAAGCACCACATGTCGCTCAAGACACCATCATTCCTATCTCTCCTGGACGACTGCAAGGCTCCTTAATGTCCATCCCACTTTTACCTCTGGCCACTGCAGTGAATCCACTGCAGAGTGGCCGGTCACTTTGTAAAAGTAATGACTTCACATTATCAACGAACTCTTTTACTTAGAATAAAATCCAAAGCACTTTCCATGTCTTACCAGATCTTTTACAACCTCATCTATGCCCATCTCTTGTATCTTCTACCACCATTTTCCCCCTTAATGTTTTCTACCTATTCACAGTCACTGCCAAACACCTTGGATTCCTGCAAACACCACGCCCAGGTTGATCTGTGGGCCTTTTTACTTACCCTTCCCTCTGCCTGGAATGCTCTTACCCCAGCGCTTCACAAGGTTGGTGCCTGCCTACTCTAGCTAAAATATCCCCAGCCCACTACTCATATAATAGCCACTTTCCATCCCAGGTTCTTGCTTTGTTCCTTCTCCATTTGTAATTATATTATTTATTCATCTAGTTGACTATAGCTCATCTTTGCCTGTTTGAATGCAAGTTCTTCTGCCTTACTCATCCTCTGAAAAAGCTAATATATAAACAAGTCACCTACAGCAACAAAGAACGCAAACTAAAATACCGACAGGAGCCAGATGGGTAATGAAAGCAAATGAAGCAGGCAGTTTCTAACTGATATGGTCATGCAGACCCAATACAACAACTTCTTACAAGGACAGATCACAACCTTTTGGATGAAATCTTCTACTTCTTCAATGTTGAAAAATTGATGTGGTGTTATCAACTGAAACTCTGGAAAAGCCAAATAAATCACATCTACGAGCTGGGTACATACAAGAGCTATCATTTATTAACTTCTCACCTATAGCAAATCCCTCAAATTTCTAAGTATTTGGTGCAACAGATTATATTCTAAAGATGACATAGCAATTCCACATGCTTTTTTACAAGGTGAATTTGCCATTCCTCTTATCAAGAAAATGAAATTTATTTTCCTTCTCTTGGATATGCAACTTGCTTGGACTAGCTTACTTTATCTTCTGACCCAGGCCCTTAAGAGACCATGTGGTCATGTAAGGAATCCTAGTCAAAACTATGGAATGAGAGGACATGCGGAGATTTGGGACCCTACAGTATGAGTAAGGTCATCTTAGATCCTCTGGCCCCGTAAACCTTCTAAAAGCAGCGATAGATTTCAGACATATAAGGGTACTATCTTGAGTTCTCCTGCTTTAACAAATCCATCTTACCTGACCCTACATGGTAGAGTTGAGACATCCTTGTGAGCTCTACCCAAATCCTTGACCCACAGTATTGATATGAAATGACTGGTATTTTAAGCAATTACATTTTGGAGTGGTTTGCTCCTCACCAAGATGACTGAGACCTAAACTGGTACCTAACAATAAGGTGTCAAAAACATCCACCTAAGACATGCACCATTGCATTCTAGGAACTAAAACTTGCACCATTGGATTCTGGAACCCGATGTCCAGCAGAGGCTGGAAAGGTGGCAAGCAGGTTATTAGCAAAGGCCAGAACCATTAAAAACTGTTACTAGAGACAAAAGAAACAGCAAATCATGTAATAAAGCAGTGGAATATTTGGCAAGATTCTTACCTGAACTAGTACTAACCTAAGACTTACCTAATTTAATAAATAAATAAAAGAACATTTGCCTAACTAGCTTGTGGAATTAGCTGAAGATATTTCAGCTAAGTACCAAATGGCTTCTTTTAATTGTATATTATAAAATAGGAAGAGAGATGTAAATGAAAGAACCTGTGTAACTTTTTAAAAATTCAAAGAAAATATAGACAACTAGGACAGTCTCTCTAATTTAAGAAATGGTCTCTGAATACAAATTAAAACAACACTGAAATTCCATCTCACTCCAGAAAGAAAGGCCATCATCACAACACTTCTCCAGTATAGGTGGGAGTGTAAATCGGTACAACCACTATGGAAATCAGTGTGGCGAATACTCAAAAGCTACAACTAGAGGTTCCCATTTGACACAGCTGTGCCCCTTCTAGGTATCTTCCCAAAAGAATTAAAAGCATCATACCACAGTAATATATGCATACCCATGTTTTATAGCAGTACAATTTATAATAGGTACATCTTGGAAACACTCCACATGCAACAGATGAATGAATCTTAAAAATGTGGTATTTATATACAATGGAGTACTATTCTGCCATAAAAAAGGATAAACCTGAGTCATTTTTAGGGAAATGGCTGCATCTCAGGATAATGATGTTAAGTGACATAAATCAGATACCCATGTTTAAATACTGCCTTGTTTCTCTTGTGTAAGAAACCCAAAAGAGCAAAATGGAGGATAAATACTAGGAAACAGGAAGAATATATTCAAATGGGGAGGGGAAAAAGGCAGGGGGAGAAGACAGAAAGGAAGGAAAAAGGGATTCTGAAAAAAAAAAAAAAAGATATGGCCCAGTGGCATGAGCACCTGCCTGGCAAGCGCATGGTCCTGAGTCTGATTCCCAGCACCACCAGAGAGAGAGAGACAGAGAGGGAGAGAAATAATAATAAACCAGAATGGAAGGGAAAAATGGAAACAAAGTGGAGGGGAAGAAGGGTTGAAGGGAGGGGAGAGGAATGAGCGGGGGAGAATTAAGACCTATTATGTACAGGTGCAAATTTCCTACGACAAATGTGATCAGTATGTATGGTAAATACACACCAATAAAAAAAATCCACCTAAAAAAGAAAAGAAAACGGTCTCTTGAGTCAATGTGAAGGTTTGTCCACTGGTCTTTTGTTGAAATCCAGGAAGGATTTAAGGTACTACCTAGTAGCAGTCTCTCACCTGTATAAAAGGTCTTCTGAGAATCTTAAGAACTCTGCCTTATTACAATAGTCTAAAAAATTCAAAGTAAAAAGAGGTCTCTCTTGGAAAGGAATTACGGATGTGGCTTTGGGCCCTGGAATCAATCCCCAATAAAATTCATAAGAAACTCTCAAAATTTCTAAGAAAATCATAATACTAAAGGTACTACCATTTTGAACTAAGACATAAACAGCTCAAAATGATTTTTTTTTAAGTTTCTGTGGATCTCTGACTTCACATTGGTAGGGAGTAGAGTGAAAAGTCTGCTCAGCTACAAATATGGCCCATGTTTTACAAAAAAGAAGAGCAGCAGAGCAGAAAGCCAGGACCTCAAAGAGTAGAGCCACAGTCTCAGAAAGCAATATATTGGAGAACAAGTGCAAAGAAACAGAACTGGGCACTAAGCATGGTTAGTGATATATAGAGAAAAAGAACTGGCAGCACACATCAGGTAAACTGGCATTGCTACGGGCCAGTGACATCTGTGTTCTTCCCATTTTTCTTTTTCAGTGGGACTGTCTGGTACAGTTTTCTTGTCCCTGTCTCACCACTGTTCATGTTGGATGTGGGCAGGCAGTGGGGGGAGGATTCAGAAATACATAACTCGTTCTTTTTAGTTCACAGATTTCTAGATTCACAGAAGCTAGAGCAGGCAGATAGCCTTGCCTAAGAAACCCTGTGTGCATCTGGACTTTAGTTAGATAATAAGATACCAGACTGCAAGCCAGGTGTGGTGGTGTACACTTATAAGCCCAGCACTCAGGAGGCTGAGGCAGGATTGTTGCAATTTCAAGACCAGCCTGGGCTACAAAGTGAGCTCAACATTGGCCTGAACTGCATAGTGAGACTCTGTCTCAAAAAGACAAAAAAATAAAAATAAGTAAAAATTTAAAAATAAGATACCAGACTCCAAGTTGATGTCATAATGGGATAAGACTTCTAGAGGAGCAGCAAGGGTATTTTGCCTGTAGAAGAAATATGAGTTATTATACTCGCAGGGCAGACTATAATAAACTGTTCCAGAGATAGCTGCAGCAACACTTTCCATCTTTTGCCACTTTGCTATGGGAATTTGCTCTTCTCCAATCAAAAAGTGAGGTCTTTTCTCTTCCACTCAAATTCAGGCTGATTCTGTGAGTTGCTCTGAACAACAGAACATGATGGAATTGATACCATATAAGTTCCAGAATCAAAGCCTTAAAACAACTCACACTTCATTTTTATCACCTTGAAACAATCACAGTAGTATATAAGAAAGCTCGAGTTAGTCTAGTTGACAGCAGAGACCATGCGGAAAAGCCACATAGACAACTGAGGTGTCTCAAGTAATGACCAGTGTTCAAGGCCCCAGACAAGAAAGTGAAGCCATCTTGGAGCCACTAACTGCATGGCAATACCCCAGCCAGCACCAGGCGGAAGACGGAAAAACTGTCTTCACTGAGCTCTGCCCAAATTCCTGATTCATAAACTTCAAGAGCAATACAGTTGGGTGGGTTATTTTTTTAAGTTCTATGTTTTGGGATCATTTGTTATACAGCAATAGGAAACTGAGACATGGGCAAAAGAATAATCTGGATAATGGAAATGTGTGAAGTCTTGAATTTTAAAGTCTTTTAAGCCTTCACAATGACTCTTAGGGTAAGTAACCTAGCACTCACTCCTTCATTCACCGAATATATACTGAGCTCATAGTATGTGCCAGGTACTGTTCTAGATTGGAAAAACAGCAGTGAATGAAAGCCCTTATACAGTGTATATTCTCATAAGCAGAACAAAGATGGGCCTCTAATGATCTGTTTTAATAAAAAAGACAATTTCCAATTAGCACACCAAGTTATTGCCAAACAACTAAAACTAGTTTTTACTTTCTCCTTGAAATTTTTACTTGAATGCTTTATCACTGTGGCAGGAGCTATTTTTAGCTCAGCCTTTCTTCAAACTGAGCTACAAGAAAAACAAGGTCAAGATGATATAAGACCACTGGTAAAACTGGTGCACCTGAATTTTCTGGTATCTTCTGGGTACTTAATTTATTCTCTGATTCAGAACATTCACACATTCACATCTTCGTTCATGACCTCTCTTCTGGAGTGTCCTTCCCTCGCCTGCTTCCCGGCGGGAACTCCTCACTCCTGAAGGCCTCCCGTCACACCACGCCAAGTGTTTCTCTTTGCTCTCCCAATACATCCTATGTGCACACACAAAACACTATGGAGAGTGTGGACATACAGTTTAATGTATATAAACATACACACATACTAAAATTCCTTGCTTCCTTCCTTGTCTCCACTAGATTGTTAGTCCCAACAGGGAAGAAACTGCTCTTTCATTCTTAACAGAGACCTACACATGACTGTAAGGATCAACAAATGTTTGTTGAATAAGAGAATCTTGAACCCTTGATTAAATCATGTTTCCTTCTTTGTAAAAATGGGACTGAAAATGCAAGGAGAAGACAGAATTGCAACTTTCTGGGAAAATACAAAGCATCATTCAAATCATTCAAAGCATTATTCAAATAATGGTCATTATTTATCAAACATGACCTCCTTTTGATGGTCCAGTTTACTCTAGAAAGCCTGAAGACTTACCTGCTACATTTAAGGATATTCAAAATAACACAGCAACTTTCAAACGAAGTTCCCATGGAGGGAACTGTAAGTTCCAGTTACCTGCTACTTTTGTTTTCATTAGTCGCTTCATTCCTGTCTACATTTTAACTCTAAAAGCACAAAGGAAAACCTTCAGGATTTGAGACACATCCAATGAGCAAATGCAATTAATGTTTGGGTTTCCTAAAAGTCCCAGGATTCTAGACCTAAACAGAGCAACTTAGTTTCCGGGACGTGATTCCTCTGCTTTCCACATAAATGTAGTTATTTGAAATCAAAGAGTTTACATGTTATAGTACCACTGTTAAGATTATAAAAGTATAAAGGACTGAAGGGACAAGTATATGTACCTTCTGAGTCATAATTCAACCCCTGATGTATCTATCACCCAGCAGAGGGATTTTAAATCTGGGCTGTTAACAGAGTAGCCACCAGACACATGTGGCTATTCCTTTCATTTTAAATTCAAATTAAATAAAACTAAAAATTCACTTCCTTGGTCACACTAGCCACATTTCAAGTGCTAAGTAGCTGATGACTATGTAACTGTAAAGCACAGATACAGAAATATTTCCACTATCACAAATTCTATTGGACAACACTACCTTAAATGAACAAAACTTTTTATATCAAGTTACAGAGTGAATTCTTCTAAAATGGCTCTCTGCCTACAGTAATGAAAACTCAGTCATAGAGTCACGGTCTCTGAGAATGATTTTCTCATACACTTAGAGAATGCAAACGTTCACATTAAAATTCAGTCTCTGAAATGACAAATATTCTAACTAAGGACAATTCATTTAGCAAATTTCTTTGTGGTAGCAGAAGAGAAGGCAAACCCTGGAGCACGCTAGGCAAATGCTTCGGCACTGAGCTATCCTGCCCTGCTCTACAGTCGCCACTACTACATCTTCAGCCTTCGCAGTGTGCGTTAAAGGGGCAATTCTCAACAGCCTTCCCACATTTTTTTTTTTTTTTGACAGGCTCGCCTTGAGCTCACTTTATAGCCCAGGCTGGTCTCAACTTGCAACGATCCTCCTGCCTCAGCCTCCTGAGTGCTGGGATTACAAGTGTGTGCCACCATCTTACTTTAAAAGTCTGGATATTTTCTTCAAACTAACACATCACAGTGTATTTTTAAAGTATTCCTCCTGCTAAAATATATGAAGAAACATGACTTGGGACTCTTCAATGTGAATTGTATAAAATCTAACTCCAGAGTAAACCTCACTAAATAGCTTCTTTCTGAAGATTAAATATCTCTGCAAACTAAGCTTAAAACGTGACCAACTAATCTAGTACTTAGATTTGTATTCTATATCCATGAAGTAGATTCTTTGCTTTTGAAATATCAAATAAGCTTTCAAAAGCAGAATTTAAAAGTAGTTTACAGAAACACCACAAACCCAATGGCATTTTATAGAATTTCAAAATGTAGTGACAAACTACTAATCAATCTTTAAAAACAAAATATTTTTGCTCTGAGGCCCCTTATGAGGAAAAAAAAATATGTTTTTAACCCCAGATACTAGATAACACCCAAAGAAAAAATTCATTTGAATGAAAATCAATATGAAATGTGAAAGTCATTGGTGCTCATCAGCACCCTCTAGAGTTAGTTATTATAGTTCAGAATAAACCAATCTGAAAACAGAAATTCATTCTTTAGAATAAAAATATAGGCAAAGAATTTTTCTGTAGCTGAAGTCACTGTCACACCATAATTATCGAGGCTCCTTTACTGTTTCGGCCTCCACACAGTAATCCAGTTTTGAGAGAGCGTGCCGCAGGAACAACACTCATCACCACACTGCAGAATTCGGCCTCCCCCAACCCATGCCCAGCCCATAGCTGCCCCTGTAGCAGCCCTGTCTGTCAGGGGCCCATTCACACGGAAGAAACCCACTGTGCACCAAGAGACTGTGCACAGGTGGTCCCGGCCCAAGACAGCAGCCCTTCTTACACAAAACAGTGTGCAGCAGCAGTCAGCCCCCATATTCTGAGTGCTTTAATTGTGGGAGCTGCAGCAAAATGCTGGCTGTTTGTATCCACTTAATTTGGGGTTTTATTTGGACTCTTTAAAAAAAGATTTAAAAATTATAAAGTTATGTGAGTTCATTCTATGGGGAAACTGCAGTCTCTCCCTACTCTCATCTCCCAGAGGTTTGCCTAATGCTTCCTATACTGAATATGACATAAGGGAAGGACCAAAGGCTGCAAAGTATTACATCAAAGGCACTAAGTCAAATCACTGCTAAAGAGATCCCTTTTTGAATTGCTGACAAACTCGCAGAAGATTCACACATAGCACTCTTGTTTATGGGGGGTAAAAGCCACCTCTGCACCGACAGTGATGCTGCAGCCTGCCTGCATCTTACCTGACAGTGACATCCTCCCCTCTGCCGCTTACTCCCTGAGCTGTTTCACTGCCCTGTGTTTTCTCCACTGGAGGGCACAGTTAGCTAAAAAGAAAATGTGGTGAAATCTAATTTGTTCTGCTCTACACTTCCCAAAAAAGTATGGTGAAAAAAGAAGGTTAAAACTGTTATTGGGAAAGCTATTTCGGTAATATTTAGAAATCTTCATTTATCTCTGTTCTCCCTGAAAACCATTATAAAAGACCATCATTAATTGGCTAAGACAATTATGCTCCAACGTCACTATCTATAAAATATAAATAAAAGATGAGGTAGAAAGCAAAAAAAGATGAACTACAATGGTGGAAATGACCCACTTTAGAATAACCTACAAGAGCACATGCAAATAGAAATTCTTTTCAACAGTCTACCAGCTTTGGCTACCCAATAAGACATCTCTACAAGAATGTGATACTGGGGCCAGGGATATAGCTCAGAGGCATAAGCACCTGCCTGGCAAGCACAAGGTCCTGAGTTCGATTTCCAGTACCAAAAGAAAAAAAAAAAAAAACTCAGTTCTTCTAATGACATAAATCACATTCTCAGCAAAAATGAGGCTTATTTTTATTTTTTTGCATAACCATTTCAGAGTTATGTCAATAGAGGACACTATTTAGCAATTTATCCAGAGATGCCTTTTCTTTATAGAGATACCTTTTCTTTATAAACCTAAGAATGTAGTATAAACTATTTTCAATATGCTTAGGAAAAAGAGTAATAGATACATCAGTACTGTACTTCTAGATAAAGTCAATAAATATGCAGTTTTCAAAGATGCTTATAAAACAATAGCATTCTGTTATTCTAAAAATTGCTTTAGGATAAAACAGTCAGGCTTCAACTTACTGGGAAATTTGTTAAATGTAATGTGATAGAACAATTCTCTCTGGGTATTACCCAGTATATCATGTTTCATTAGGTCAAGTGACAAAGTATAACTTATGCAATGGACTGAAAGTTGAAGCCTAAATTCCCAATGTTTGGTGTGGGAGGTCTGGAAAGTCATTGGGCAGGAGCCCTGATGAATGAAGTAGTGCCCTTAGAGAGACCCAAACATGGGAAGATGTGAGAAGACGGCTATCACCATGCTCCACAGCCTTGATCCCAGACTCTCTAGCCCTTCGAACTGTGAGAAACAAATTTCTACTGGTTGAGCCACTGAGTCTAAGGGATTCTGATATAATAACTCAGGCTAACTTTGTTTTTGGTTATGGAGATTTCAAATTAATTTTTTTTCAAATTAAATTTTGTAAAGAGGCCAGGCGTGGTGACGCACGCCTTTAATCCCAGCACTCGGGAGGCTGAGGTAGGAGGAACGCTGTGAGTTCGAGGCCCGCTTGGGCTACAATGCGAGCACAAGGCTGGCCTGAGCTACATAGTGCGACCCTGCCTCATAAAACTAGGGCCGGGAGTTTGGCTCAGTGGCGTAAGCACCTGTCTGGCAGGTGTGAAGCTGTGAGTTCGATCCCTGGTGCCGCAAAAAAAAAAAAAAAAAAAAAAAAAAATTTGTACAGTATCAAGTGGAGCAAGATAACTTGAGTGGGACTAAGTCTTCAAAAATATCACTTAGCATTGCAGGGTAGCATGCGTGTACGTGTGTGTGTGTCCATGTACGTGTGTTTAAAATTGTGGGGATTGAACCCAGGGCCTCATACATCCTAAGGCAACACGAATTATTTATACTATTTTAAAAGTGATTCACCAAAGAAACCTAAAATTCCCAGCTAGGGTTTTTCATATAATTCAATGGAAGCCAGACCTAGTCTCTCACCTCCAGAAGAATTTCATTTGCCCAATAACCACTGACTGCTGTCAATTCTTTTCCCCATTTATTTAAATCACAGATATCTATAAAAAGCATATTCTAGGCAAAGAGACAAGGATAAAGTTTGTGTTACAGATATATAAACAGCCACAAAGAGGCCAGCATAGTTGGAGAGGAGTAAAGAAATTTCATTTAGTATAAGTTCAAATGTCACCTTAAACCAAATGTGGCAGCACACCCCACTAAATCTCAGGGTTCTGGGAGGCTGAGCGGGAGGATCCCAAATTCAAGCCCAACCTGGGCAACTTAGAGAGACAGAGTCTCAAAGTAATAAAAGCGCTAGAGATACAGCTCAGTGCAAAAGAAAAGACTACCATACATACACACCTCTTCATTTACAGGAGAAAGTTCATCTAAGTTACTGAATCCTTGTTATCAGATGCGACTGCCCACACACAGAAGTTGCCAGTCCTCTTAGCCCTGGGGCCTTGTACCATTGCTCTTCCAGGAAACACTGATCTTTTTCTAGCAATACTGATACACACACATCAGTCTTTCCTGGCTCCTGAAGTATCTTCAGCCTCAGCAAAGCTAAAAAGTCCATGTGTCTCTGCTCCAGCTTTTCAGTGACATGGGTAGCAGATATCCTCACCACTTCAATTTTAAAAATAAAAGAATTTAAACACCAATCAATCTCTAACCTTTTAATTGATTATCTTCTAAAACAGGAATATCTGAAATAGGTTCTGTAACTGTTATTTAATACATGAATAAGAGAAAACAACAGGAGTAAGACTATACCGCCAAGAAAATGAACACTACTGGCTTCATAGTGGCTTTAGAATATAATTTCTAAAATACGTGCCAAGGACAGTAACATCCATGCATCTCCTTTATGTCTTCATTCCCGGTCATGATCCTTTTCTAACTCCGTTCGGGTTCCTTGGGCCACATTGCCCAGCTAATGGTGTACTTGCTAAAACAATTTAAAAGTAAAGCAGAACATTCTAAGAAACTGAGTTCACTGAAAAGCCAAATATTCTTGAATCATTCAGTAACAGTTTTCAAGAATAATGGCAATAACCAATACAATTCCTGTTCAATAGCCAATAACATACCTGTACTCTTTGGCTTTACAAACTGTAGACCTGGGCACTAAAATAACAGTCCATTATGGACAAGAACTTGATCATTGGCACAATCAGAATTAGACTTTTATTTTTTCAGGAGACGTACATTTACACAGTGCTGAACTCTTGCCAAGGCTGTCTGTTAGCACTGTATCATCATATAATAACACCCTTCCTTCTGACTCCCTCGTAGACTAAGAAAACTTCTCAGAAACCCAGAATTTCCTCCCTTGCATCTCATAGGCCAGTGCTATGGTATGCCCTCCTTTAAACCAAACTCAGTAAAAGGGTAGAGGGACCCTAAAATGAATTCAAACTGAGTCAGGTGCAGCCCCCAGGAATGAGGAAGTATATGGTTATCCAGGACCTGCACAAGTCAACTAACAAGCAACCAAATGTATTTACCAGAACTCCCCCAGGGTTGTACCCACCTCATTCTGATCAAGTGCAAATCATCCCCCATTCAAGAGATCAGAATTAAATTATGAAGAGGAAGAGATTAACTTGTACTTTAACACAGATACAAATCTATGAGGTCCATTTAGTATTTAATTAGTGGCCAACTGCATTTATAGAAAATGTTAAAATACTTAAAACAGGCCAATTCATCATCCATCCAGAAAGATGACAAAACCTCTATTCACAATGAAAGATTATAACACACATCAACGAATGCCTCAGAAGTACTGCATTTCTTTTATTATCTTCAGGAATTAATTTGTCAACCCTTTCTTCAGGCCTATTTTGTTGCTTTATCTAAAGAAAATGAAATGAAATGCCAATTATTATGTATGATGGGACTATATCCAAGCTGATGGCGTCCTGCCCAAATCCCCCTTCACCATACCATTGGGGAACACATTCCAAATGGATCTCTTTGGCCAAGTACTTTCTTTTAGTTAAAGCCAGCATCACCCAAATATCACACAATAAGTAGAAGTGCTAACGAATGTGCTTTCCCACCAATAGCCCTGTGTACAAACACCCAAGCTGCCAGACTTCTTGGGCAAGAAAACTCTGAAATGTGGCTTCCACACTACCTCCAGAGTTCTGCAATGAGATTAAGCTCCAGTTGACAACAGTGCTTACCAATGCCCTCTTCATTGGCCAATTTTTTTTGTCTATCTCACTCTCTACTCATTTCTTGAGATCATCTTCCAAACCCATTGCTTGCACTTGAGTACCTATCTCAACATCTGCTTCTAGAACCCAAACTAAGATAGGTACACGTGAGAGAAAAGTAAATAATTCTATATGAAATAATATTAACAATTTTTTTAATCCACTTATCAGTTTCTTTATCTTTGTGTTTTTGAGACAGTCTTACTATGTAGCCCAGGCTATCTTGAATTCGATGATCCCCCTATGTTCTAAGTACTGGGATTACAGACATGCACCACCACACCCAGCTCAAAGAATATATTTTCATGTGAATATTAGTAGGAAATTTGGAGATAGAAAGATAGGTCCCTAATCTTTGCTACATCAGAAAAGTTAGACCCAAAGTACATTCTGAAAAGCACTTAATTTCAAAACTGACATTTTGCTCCAGATTCCTAAAATACACTCTTCTGTCATTAATGTAATAAATAAAGACGATAAGAGTTTAAAAAATCTTTAGCAAAAGAAAGAGAATTAAATATCTTTTAGCCTGAGATGGAAACCATAGGACCTTGGTCCCATCTGAGTAAGAATGGATTATAACCACTGTAATCATTGCTTATAATAACAGAACAGTTGTGTCAAGCTATGGAATTCTTCTAGATACACCACAGTTAAAATGACACAGCACGAACAACAATTTAACTACACCTTTAAACCATTTCCTTATCTTTCATATATGTTAAAAATAAAGTTGAAGCTTAAGGTATATTTCTTTAACACAGTGGTTAAACTAGTTCAACTTTTCGGCCTGAGCTACATAGTGCGACCCTGCCTCAAAAAACCAGGGCCGGGAGTTTGGCTCAGTGCCTTAAGCGCCTGCCCTGGCAGGCGCGAGGTTGTGAGTTCAATCCCCGGTGCCGCAAAAAAAAAAAAAAAAACTAGTTCAACTTTTAATTCAGAAACAGCCTGCATTAACAAAGTTGTAAGAAAAAAACCTCTTTTAGTTATATTCTAAAAGTGACATACATTATTTACATCAAAAAGAGAATCAGGTGCTGATCACAACAAAGTTGCTACAGATCCCAAAATAAATCTTGAAGCAATCTGAACCTCACACAATTTGATCAAATCATAGGACAATTCTATTTCTAGATCTCTAACTGAAAATGGAAGAGGGGAGAAAGGCCCAAAACTTTGTGCATAATGCTGTGCACTTTCTATAGTGCTTCTGGAGACTCTTAACTCTCTGTAGACAGACAACGTGAGGATGGTGACAGATGAAAAAAAATGATGACTGATAACAGATTTCACAGCTAACAAGTAGCATATGAACTGAGGTTTTGCAAAACCCCAGTGTACTTTCCACTTTACTTTCTGTTCAGAAAGAAACTAGTAAGTTAACTGACTGAACTATAGGGGACTTTAGGGAAGATGGCACAGTGCAGAGAAAGAGCCTCCCTGAGAGTTGACATCCAGACACTGGAATATAGCAATGAGAGGAAGCCAAGGAGGGAAGTGGGTCCCCTGGACCAGGAAGGATCCAAAGTGAGAACTGAAGCCCATAGAGAGAGCAAAGAGAGAAACTTCAATGAAGAAGGAGGTAGCTGGCGGAGCCTTTTGAGACAGGGCTCACTGGGCAAGAGGAGCGATTCAAACCTGTGGACAATTGGTGACAGGCTGGCGACTCCAGAGTCCCCCACAAAGAGACACAGTGGTGCAGGAGAGTAGTGGATGTGCAAGACTGCACTAGCTGGGGGCGAGTGCTGAGGGCTTGGTCATCCCACGGGAGAACAACTGGCCAGGAGCCATCTAGGAGAGGGGTCAGCAGAGCTCAGAACTCAGAACAACTGCTGGGTTCATCTAGCTGCTCCCAGCTGAGTTCAAGGCCACAGAAGGTGCACTGATGACTGCAGGCTGAACAGGTCTGGTCTCAAGTTCACTGAGATTATCCACTACCCTATCATAAAGCTACAGCTGGCTTGCTGGAGGTAAATCAGCACAGATCAGGACTCTGTCTCCACGTTGTCTACCAGTGACAGCAGACACAAACCTGGAAGTGGACTTTTCTCTTTTTTTCTGTTTGTTTCTGTTGTTGTATTTTCTCCTTCATTGTTTGATCTTTTTATGAGTGTGAACAGGATTTTTAGCATCTATGTGGGTGCTAGTCTGTTCTTCCTTTTACTTCTTCCTCCTCTTTTTCTCCTGTCTTCTGTACCAGTTCCTTGAAGGTTGCGTGATCCCGTGTCTTCCAGCCTTGCTTCTAATCTCTTCCTCTTCTTCTACTTTTCTATTTTTTTTCCCTAACCCTTTTTAAATTTTCTCCCCAGATGGTAAAATTGACATATTAAGGACTTATTTACTGCACATAATTTTCTGGTTTGTTTTAGATTTTGCTAAATAACCACAAATCTAGCTCATATACTTAAAGGTAACAAATTAATGGTTCTCTTAGTTTGTCATTTTCTCCATTGTGTCTGATGCTATTGTTATTGTGAATGTACCACTTTAGCCAAAGTGACATAATTATTCTAACCAACCGTTCTTCCTGGTATTCCAAAACTGAGACTGCCTAAGGGTCATAGAAAATACTGTGGGCCAGTGCCAAAGAACTAGGGGCTGGGACAAGCAGGCAGCAACTTCTCATTCCCAACAAATTGAAGAGGGAAGACCTTCCAACAGCCTCAAAACCCAAAAAACAAGCTACACCTGGAAGACACCTCTGAGAAGTAGCTATTTCCTAGGGGTTCTAAATACCAGCAGTAAAGCAACTCACCACAGGCAATTTACAACCATCAATCCAGGAATTAAACTAAAGAAAAAAAGAAAATGAGAAGACACTTAAACAAGACACAACCCCAGGCATCCAGTTCACTAAAGGGAAACCCAGGAAGCAGTGAGGTGGGACAATCCTCTCTGAAGTGGTAAAAAGAAAGCGAGTGAATGAGACTCTAGAAAAAAATCAAATCAGAAATAATTTCTCAGATAACTATGGAGATGGCATCCACAATGAAAACCACGCTTAGTGACTCTAGAGCAGATACAGATTAAAGAAAAGAAAAAAAAATAGAGGAATTTAGAAGTCATGCATGCCCAACATAGGAAAGAAATGGAATCCATACAACCGATTCAGGCAGATATCCACTTACACGAAGTGCTATGAGATACCCTTGAACTGCTTAAAAATGTTCCCATGCCTCTAAAATATTACATATTGAGATTCCAAACTTTTCTGCAGATAACTAAGCATGTAATTATAAATTGCAAATGATGGCTGAACCAAAGAATTTAGGCAAGGAACTGAAAACGTGTTACTGTTTGCTGCTCCGCTCAGTTTAGTGCTGAGCATGCCACCTGTACAGAGCCCATCAGAGATCAACCTTGTGAGTTTCTCCCCAAAGCTGCTGCTTCTCTTTGCACCTTGTCAGTGCACAGGGCCCCAACATCTCACAGTCCTTCTTAGACATGCTATCTACCTTTACCCCCACAACATAAATTTAGTCTACCTTCTATCATTCTTTCCTTGCCTCCCTCTTTGGGGATCTGCCGCCAATCCCTTACTCCAAGCTGCTGTCCCCCACAATGCCTGGCCACCACCACCAGTCTCCTGTTGCTCTCCCCACCTCCTGGGTTGGTCCCTCCATGTCGATTCTCCAAAATCTCAAAGGAAACTGTCAAAACATAAATGTGACCATAATATTCTGCTGCATAAAGTCTGCCAAGGACTCCACTGTCCTTAGGATGAACAAACCTCTGCCCTGGCCTTCACATTCCTTTAGCTTCTGGCCTCCTGACATTTCTCTAATCTTATCTCTGACCTCTCTCCTCCCTGGACTTTCAGACCCAGCTGGCCTGACTTTTTTTTTTTTTAACAAAAACAATCCTAGAGTGTCTTCACTTCTTCACCTATGGTGTTCCTTTTGCTTTTGAAATACTCTCCTGTCCCCAAACCACCTTACCTGTCCATCTCTAAGTTACCAGTGCAGTTTAGCATAGTGGCTATGAGAATATGTTCAAGACACAAACTTCTGTAAGTTCTCCTTATGCATCTTCCGATGCTTCTCCACTTACAAGTTACATGATTTTGGGCAGCATGCTTGACTTGTCTATATTTTAGCTTTCAGCTATAATGCTTAGCTCAGTACAATGGAGACAGTAATACGAATAACTTTAATGGATTGTGTGCAGATTAAATGAGCTAATACAGATATTTAGAAAAGCAACTGGTTCATAATAAATTTTTAATAAACATTGTGTTATTACCATTATGAACATAATTGCCTCCTTTCTACTTTTCTTCCACACCTTGAATTAAATGTTACTTCTTTAAAAAAAAAAAAAAAAAAAAAAACCTAAATTCCTGAACTAAGTTGTTGCTGGTTCCTATCACGCTTTTTATAGCTGCATATGCAACATCTGTGTTCTCTGGGACAGAGGCCAGGGGTCACCAGCTCACACTATGTTCCCGGGTCCAACAATGGGTCTGGCACATAACCAGCACACGTGGATACCTTTGTCCTAAATACTTTACCTACTTCTACTGTTCAGTAATCCCAGACTATCCAAATGGCCAACTGAAGTCTAAATTTCTTCTGGATGAATCTAAGCTTATTTTTCTTCTTCATTATCATTCAGGGTTAGATTTTTTTTAAAATGAACTATACTCTTCAGCCCATTGGTTCTTTAAAAAATCATCATCAAAAAGTATCTTATATTAATTGCACAATAAAGATAACTTTTAAAGCTCAACTATAAGGAAAGAATAGACTTCAAACTTTATTTTCTCTAAATTTAACTTAAAATTAAAATATGGGACCACACACACACATACACACACACAAATAATATATAGAACAAAGAACAAATACTACTGTCTCAGTTCTTTAAGACTGCTTCCAAAGCATTCAGGTAAGCCCTGGGGACCTACTTTAACTAAAAGCAAACGCAAACTTCAACTATTTAAAATTTACCCCAGGTCTTACTGACTTCCCTACCCTCACCGCCAACCTCTAACTGGTAAACACTTCATGTTCTGCTTGTGGCTCCCAATGCATAGCAACATTCTGAGGCGCCAAGGGCTTTGCTTTGTTTTAATTCTATTTCAAGAACACAAACACAGAATTAGCCTATAACAGAATCCCTATTTAGCTGTCAAAATTATGAGCAAATACTAGCTTCTAAAGTCATGCAAAGTTTTAACACTATTAAAAACCAAACCATGGTATAAAGAATATATAATGTGGCTAAAAAGTCTGCATGGAGAACCCATTGCCTTCCTGCCTGATCACAGGCCTACATTTCCCTAAATACTGGACATCTTAAGAATTGTCTTATTTAGGGGGCAGAGGATTTAGCTCAGTGGTATAAGTGTGTGCCTGGCAAGCACGAGGTTGTGAGTTCAATCCCCAGTACCAAAAATGAAACAAACAACAATAAAAAAGAATAGTCTTTTATTTGTTAAAAATAATTTCTCCACATTGTTTTCTTAAGAGATTTTAATTCAGATCTGTACTGGGGCCCTAGAATCTATTTTTAACCAGCTGATTCTTATGACCCACATGAGTTTGGATTTAGCCATGACAAAAATAGTCCTTTCCCACCCAAGCAACATTGGAGGAACACTCCAGCTTGTAAGCTCTTGTGCAGGGAATTTGAAATTAACCTAAAAACCACTCTTTTTGTTTTTTGTTTCATGGGGTTGTTTTTTGTTTGTTTGTTTGCTTGCTTGCTTGTTTGTTTTCTGAGACAGGGTCTCACTATGTAGCCCAAACTGGCCTTGAACTTGAAGTGATCCTCCTGACTCACCCTCCCACTGGGATTATAGATGTCCGCCACCACACCCAGCAAAAACTACTCCTATTCAGGAAGTTGGGGAGTAAACTGTAAAGAACATGAAGCCTGGAGCCAGCAATCCTAGATTCAATTTCTTCTGCCATTTACAGTTGCATAACCCTTACACTTGCCTCCAGTGTGTCCTCACACATTCCAGAGTAACAAAACCAACCCTACCCTGCCTCATAGGACTGCAGAGGAAATCATTTCACAATACCTGAAAAGGACTTTGTAAATTCAGATTCATCATTACAATAACATTTCATGAATTCAGCCTCCTCTAATTCAGAATGTGTGAATTGTGTTGGCCAGTTGAATGTTTTCTGGGGGGTTTTGTTTTGGCTTTTTGAGATGGGGGTCTCACTATTCAGTTCAGGCTGGCCTGACCTTTCTATGAGGTTCAGGGTGGCCTCGAACTTGCGGCAATCTTCCTGCTTCAACTTCCCAAGTGTGGGATCCTCCTGCTTAGCCTGATTTTATTTTTTTTTTTCCATTCTTCTTTACATTATCCCACGGAACCATCATCACTCCTTTCACATGACAGGTAAGGACAGGTACTGGAATACACAGATAAGCAGCAGAAACATGTTCCACAACAAAAATGTAAGATGGAATGTGCAAGATTAGAGGAGCTTATTTACTGCATCAGGGCTGTTTATAAGATAGGAATGGAGGTTCAACTATTATTAAAGCAATCGTGGCTTTATTTCTTCTGGAAGCTACTTTGGTTGTGAGTAGTTAATGCCACGCAATACAGAAAAAACAATCCAGAGAATGAGTTTTCAACATACTAGAAATGTTAATGGAATTTTAAAATCTGATTATTTAAATTTCAAGAAGACAGTACTGTACACCTTTTCTGGCCTCCGTGAGGACTATCTATCAAAACCATCCAATATTTCTCTGGCAATTCAGTGTCATCAATATCATCAGTAGTCTGGACTGAGGCTATAAGGAGGAGGCACTGAATCGATAAACTTAGCTCGTCCCATGACATACAATGAACAAAACTTTCATTCTTAATGTCTAAGTGGGATGTATCACAGTATGGCATAATGGTGCCCTCAATGGTCACTGGGTGCCTGTCATGTCTTCCCAAATTCAGGGCCTTTTACAGAGAGGGCTGTTTTTCCTCCTGCTAGTTAGACATGTCTGAGGAAGTCTAGTGCTGCCAGCACCCTCACTGTTACAGGCTGATATCTGAAATGCTTAGGGCCAGAAATGTTTCAGATCCTGGAGTTTTTCAGATTCTCAAATATCTGCAAAGACTTTACAGGCTGAGCACACCTGAACCACAAAGATGAACTGTGAAATGCTCCGAAGTCTGAAACTTTCTGAGGACCACACTGTGTATGCTCTAAGAGTTTTGGATTTTTGGAGCATTCAGGTTGGGGATGTTCAACAGGTACCACTGATTAGCTCTGCTTTTCCTCTAATTTGTCCCTGGTGACTCTCTTCCGCTTCCAGAGCCTGCTGTGTTTCATTCCTATCACTGCTTTTAATCAATGTGCCATACACGTGGCCACTATTCTGCCCTTTGCCCATCTTGCCCTGCCATTCCCTAACTGGATGCGGAACCATGATCAAGCATTACCTCTTCCTGCACGTTTCCCTAATCGTTCAACTAAAGAGGCTGCTAACATCCCTTCCATTCAGTTATTCTTCTGCATTCTCTTTTGCCTCCTGATGACATTCACATTTTCTCAGGTTTCACACAAAATGGTCAACTGAACTTCTGTACACTTCAACCAATTGTTGGACTTGTTTCTCTCCATGAAACACATGCTATACTCAATGCTCTACCTTTAGCTTTCTTGCACTTATGACTCTATACCCTTACCAATCTACATCTTTACCACAAGAGATTTTCCAGAGAATTTTGGTTCCACGTCTCCAATAATTTAAAAAGTCTGCCTGGACATGGTGGCACACACTCGTAATCCCAGCACTGTGGGAGGCTGAGGCAGGAGGATTGCAAGTTCAAGCCCAGCCTGAGCAATTTAGTAAGACCCTGTTTCAAAATAAAAAATAAATAGGGATCCTCGTTGCAAAATTTAAAAAAAAAATTTTTTTTTTAATGGCTGGCAATGTAGCTCAGTGCAAAGACCCTGAGTTTAATACCCAGTACAGGAAAAAAAAAAAAAAAAAAAAAAGAAAGAAAGAAAGAAAGAAAGACAAATTCTAGACACTTTGGGTTTATTTTATCAGGGCTTAAATTTTTTGGGGGGCTAACATACCCTAGAACTTAATCTTTCACCAATTTGTCTCAGCCTTCCCAATTAGCAAGGTTTTACTAAAACTTAAATTGGGAAAATCTTACCAAAACAAAATCTATTCCCAACAACTTCAGAAAGATGTGGGAATTAATAATAAATACACTGCCACATTCTATTCATATTTAAATATTTAGCAAATGTGGCTGGGTGTTCAGTTCTCCTTAAATTTTTTAAGACCAAAGATGAAGGTTAGCTTCATCCTAATACCACTCAAGAACATACTTTCATCTCACTGCATTTCATGTTTTCGAAATTATTCCATCCCTACTGTCATGGCTCTGCAACCAGTCTCTGTCTAACTGGCCTTGGTCTATTTCAGTCCAGCTTTGCAGCTATGTAGCACCTGCAGTTTAAAGGAAGAAAAAAGGTGTCCAAATTATTTTTCACAATAAAACAAATACAAAAACAAAAAATATCTCATGTCCAAGTGAAATGCACCAGTCACAAGATGATACTTGTTTTTTTTGTTTTTTGAGACAAGATCTTGCTTCATAGCTCGGGCTGGTCTTGAACTCAGTTTTATTTACCCACCTGAGGCACCTGAGTTTGCCATCCCTGATGTTGACCCAGGTGAGTAGCAAGGTGGTGATTTAATTAACAAAAATAATAAAGTGCAGAGCAGGTTAGAGACAGTGGAAAAGCTGAATTTTAAACATGTGAACATCCAGAAGCAAATGCATAATTCACCAAAACTCAAGGAAAAGTCTAGAAATGAAGAGATGGGTATAGACATAAGAATTATCCTGTAGATAAAAGTGACAGTACACATAACAATCATAAGATAAGCTAGCATTTCTACAGTATGTACTATGTCAGGTATTGGTCTAAGCATTTCATACCCATTCAATCACTTAACCTCATTCAATTAACACTTCAAAACTATTATCCTAATTTTGCAGATGAGGAAACTGAGACACATAGCATGTAACTATCAGAGCACAGATTCCAAAGTAAATAGCCTAGTTCTAGAGCTGATACTAGGAGAAATTCTTCCTGAGGTTATTACAGTCTACATTTTATTTTCTGACTAAACCATTTCATTTTTAGAGGTTGTGAGATGAAAATTCCTGCTATTCGCAGCTATGTAGCAATTTAAAAGCATGTAGAAAGAGAGGACAACCCACAAAAATACATTATCCCTTAATCTCAGAAACAATGAAATAATTTACTATATATTTGTACATTCATTTCCATATATCTCAAAACTTACTACGTAGAGGTACTGTCCTACGTATGTGACATATCAAAGTGAACAAAAGAGATACAAACAATCCTTGCCTTCGCAGTGCTGACATTCAGCCCTGTGTAGACAAACAGGGTCCATCATACATAAGCGAAGTAGACAGGACTTCGGATGGTGACAGGTGCTGACAATAAGGACAAGGAGAGGAGGACAAAAGGGATTGGAGTGGGGGGTTGCAGGGGAGGATTGTCACTTCAAAAGTGGGAGAGCAGGTTCTATTTAGGGAGGCGATATTTAAGCAAAGACCTAAATGAGGGAAGAGAAGCTGGCCATTGGTACAGTATCTGGGGAAAGGAGATTCTCTGAAGAGGGAAAACCAAAGACCCGAAGGTAGCCATGTCAAGCTTTTCAAGAAAAAGCAAGAGGTGAGTGTGGCTAAAAGAGGAGTAAGAGGAAAAGGAGATGGAGCAAGGTCAGAGGGAGAAGGAAGCAAGTGGTGCAAAGCCTCGCTTAGTGGGACTGATGGATTGTGGGTTTGAATCCACACAGGATGAGAAGCTATCAGAGAGATGTGGGCGGAGTATTACATATCTCACCCAAATTTTCCAAACATCACTCCGGCTGCTGTGTGAGATTCAATTATAGGAAGCCAAGGTAGAAACAGAGACAGAAGACTGTTACTAAAACAAGAGCTCTTGGTGGCTTAGAAACGACTGGATTCTGGGTATTCTGAAGTTAAGACTCACAGGGATTTCCTATGTAAAGATGACGATTCAAAGATGACTTGAGGGTTAGTTGTGCATAACCGAACTTTTCTAAGTCCATCCTATCTTACATTTACTAAGGTGAGCCATACATGAAGAAACTGCTTAGTAAGTATTCATCAAGCACAGAATTCTTCTGCAGTAGCATTAACCATCTCCTAATTGATCTGATAACTTCAGATTTTCAACACAAGTCTGTTGAGTGAACTACAATCATTGCTTGTAAGAGTATTCTGTAGAAATTGAAGTTCTTAAATATGTATTACTTGGTGTCCACAAAAACACACAAAGGACACCACCAGAATGTGGTGAGAACATCATTTACCTCGCATTCCACTGTCATAACAACACTGAAAAAAGTCACCCCCATTTAAAAGTTGAAGGACATTAAGCTCAGAGGTTTGATCTTTGCCAAGGTCAGACAGTCTGCCCGTGCCCTCTGACTCCAAAGCCAATCCAAAAGCCATAGGGAAACTACACTGCTTTCCACTGCCCTATGTAACACCCTTGAGAGGCAATCAGTGTTCAAATTCATAACTTGTCTAGCCTTTCTTCTCTTCCTCTTTCAACTAGGTTATTTAAATAGAAATAACTTCACTTCTGGTAATAAAGTAAATTTTTAGAAAGCGCAGTTTCCCTAGAATAACCAGTTAGAGACAGGGCAAACGTCTTGTTTTGCTAGACCACAACCAACAAAACAAAGCCCTCTGATACAGTTGTCACAGGCTTCTCAACTATCACACGGTGGTATTCTGGAGTTAACCTTGAGAGAGCAATAACCTAGTTTCAAGCTTCATTCAACAACCCTATCACTCAGTCCCTAGTAAGAGAACTTCCAGGAGCACCGTGACAAAGATTTCTACCAGAGAGAAATGGTATCTGTGAGAAGATGACCAAGAAGTGCAGAAGACAAGAATCTCTTAGTATAAGGCTTATATTAGCATTTTTATTAAAGAAGTAATTTTAAAGCCAAGCCTGGAGGTACACATCTGCAATCTCATCTCCTTGGGAGGCCAAGATGAGAGGATCATGAGTTCGAGGCTAGCCTGGACAACTTGGTCAGACCCTGTCTCAAGAAGGCAGGACATCAGCCGGGTGTGGTGGTGCATGCCTTTAATCCCAGCACTCGGGAGGCTGAGGTAGGAGGCGCGTTGTGAGTTCGAGGCCGGCTTGGGCTACAACGCGAGCGCAAGACCGGCCTGAGCTACATAGTGCAACCCTGCCTCAAAAAAAACTAGGGCTGGGAGTTCAGCTCAGTGGCTTAAGCACCTGCCCTGGTAGGTGTGAGGTTGTGAGTTCGATCCCTGGTGCCGCAAAAAAAAAAAAAAAAAAAAAAAAGGCAGGACATGTATGTAGCTCAGAGTGAGAGCACTTGCCTAGCATGCACAAGGCCCTAGGTTCAATCCCCAGGACCACCAAAAACAAGGAGCACTTTTAACTGTGACTGTCTGTATCATGTGCACCAGTCTAGCCCTGTGTGGGAATATTTTCTCAGAAGTTAGCATCAGCTTCAAGAAGGTTACAGAAAGCTTCTGACAGTTTTTTGCAAAATACATGAAAAAAATTATCCTTGATTCAACAATCAAAACAAGCAAAAAAAAAAATCAGTTTTGAAACTAAACACACAGTTGCAATGTTTTCCAATGTTTTTTGAAGATACAGTTACCTTCCTTTGCCTTGCTAAGCTTTATTCTGAAAATTAGCTCAAATGACTGCAGCATGAGGCTACTTAGGCTAATAATACTATTAATAAAAAGATGCCATTAAGCACATAAAGGCCAGACACTGTACTACCTGATTTATATAGACTATGTTCTCATTTACCCTAAACAACAATTTTATAGAATTTGCTGTAGAGAAGCTAGAATTCAGGTCTAGATGTGGGTTTTCAAGGTTTCAAGTTTGACCTCTAAACAGGAGAGTTAGTGTTGAACATAAAGGAAGAAGAGAAAAAGCAGGGCTGGGCGTGGGTGAGGAGAGAATACAGAATATTGTATAAGTCTAGGAAACCTCTCTCTTTTGGCCCAAAGATCAAGGGTTGCTTTTAGGTCTGGTTTCCCAGCTGGTCTCCTGGTTTCAGAGCCTCTGGCGTTACTAGTATTTTAAGGTTGACCTGCTAACTCCAATGTGGAGAACTTGACCTATTTTGCCACAAGGACTCCTTTC
This sequence comes from Dasyprocta punctata, assembly GCA_004363535.1. Lineage (NCBI taxonomy): Eukaryota > Metazoa > Chordata > Mammalia > Rodentia > Dasyproctidae > Dasyprocta > Dasyprocta punctata. The sequence goes on from RJWM01005629.1 coordinate 80,875, forward strand.
TGGATGCTGAAATGCAGAATGAACAAGGAGCCAAGAATACCCACGACTAAGTTCGTTTCTCTGCCTCTTTCACTTGGTTTTTGGAAAAACATGAGCTGGATGGGTTCCACCGGCACCCTAAACTGCAACCTCTTAAGGGTTTGCTAATGTAGATGTGTAGAGTGAAATGCAGAGGCAAAGGTCCTTCAAGCACTCTAATCTTACTCCTCAGAAGGGCATTTATTCAGCAATAAAAAATGATTCCACACTATAACATGGATGCACCTTGAAACATTATGCTAAGCATGTTAAAGTACTCAAGTTATATGAAATGTCCATAACGGGTAAATCTATACCAAATGGTTGAATAGGGCTGGAGTGGGTAGAGATTAGGCAGTGACAGTGATAGGTAAAAGATTTCTTTTAAAGGAGGATAAAAATATTCTGAAATCAGATCTAAGGATGTCTGCACAACCTTGTAAACACAATAAAAAATCCTGAACTGTATACTTTAAGTGGGTACATTGTACAGTAGTGTGTTTGAAATATAGCTCAATAAAGCTGTTAAAAAATCTAACTCACTAAATGGTTAATGGATCCTTTACTCTCCGCTACCTGGAAAAATACTAAAACTTAAAAAGTATTGAAATTAAAAACTAAAAATACATGTTCGAAGTGTTATCTTGTGTTTAAAATTATCAAATACCCTAGCCAAGCATGGTGATACACATCTGTAATCCCAATACCCAGGAAGGTGAGGCAGACAATCAACGCAAGTTCAGGGGCAAGCCTGTGCTACATGGTAAAGCCAAGGCCAGCCCAAACTACACATCAAGACCCTGTCCCAAAAAATTAAATTAAATTAAATTTTAGAAGTTACAAATTCCATGACTTTGGAAGTATGAGTACTTTGCCTCTGTATCTATCTTCTCTACTTCAATAGCAGTCATTTTAGATGAACTCAGTGATGGAAATAACACAAGTAAGTACAAATTACCTATGCTCAAACCATGGTCCGGACTATATTCTTCACTGCTCTACAGTAGTAACTGTCCTTTCCCTTATTCAGTACAAACTGACCACATTTATTGGCAGTCTTATTCTGATTATTTGCTACACAGATCTTCAAACAAAGGCAGCTCCCCTTTCTCCTGATAGCTTTGTTCTAGGATACACAGTATCCCTGTGACAATGACAGACAGGCAAGAGTCTTAACTCTTTAAACTGGCTAAACTCACCTACTAGGGGCCCAGTAGAACCAAGGTGATTCACTGGAGCAGGAATGTTACCAGAGAGAATAAGAGAAGGGAGGACTGAGGAGTTGAAGGAGACAATTCAGAATATGGGACAAGTAATGAGTGTGTATGGCTTTTAAAATCTAACTCGTTTAAGGAATCTGTAGCCTAGAATATTTTCACTGATTGCAAAGCATACTTGAATTTCAAACAGTTTTTTCTTTTTCCAGGTTTTGTTGTTGTTTTATGTTTAGAAGAGTTTACACTTTAACAATGTGACAGTTACTGTGGGAAAAGCATATAAAAAATGAAGATCCACAACCCCTGGCCTTCGGACACTAAAATCTGAGGAAAAATTAAATGTATTCGCATGAGATTTAAGAATAACTAGGGCTGGGCATGTAGCTCACCAGTAGAGCACTTGCCTTACATGCACATGGTGCTAATCTTGTTCTCCAGCACTGCTAAAAACAAACAAAAAGAATAAAAATACATTATCAATGCAACGTACACTACTACGGAATACTTTAAAAATATTTATTATGGAAAGGAAGATATTTGAGTCAGAAGAAAGTAGGGAAAGCTTCCCTAATACTGTCTGCCACTAACACTTGTTCAAAGAAGGCTGCACAAGAATCAACAAGACTTGAGATTAAGATAGCAACTTTGTATGGGAGAACACCGATTAGTACTACTTACAAATAAAAATTCTAAAATCATAACTGTGGCTGAAGAAATAACCTATTTTTTAATTATGATTTAACCTGAATTATTCAACTGTCACCTCAGCTAGTTCATTTTTCAAATCCTTTCAGTTCAGTCCCCCCCATACCAAAAAAAAAAAAAAAACTATCTAAAACGTGCTAATCGTTCTTTGTTCTTGAAAGATTCCCTACATTTGGCAAGACTAAAGAATTATTTTCTTAAAAAAATTTTTCTTTTGAGATCCAGGTCGTGTGAAAGTAATGCTATAAATAATAATTGGTTACTTCTGCTTAAGCTCTTAATTCAGATTTCCCAAGGTAAACTGGACTTGACAATATTTCACTGCAACAATGACACCACAATCCTCTTTGCTATACCAATCAATGTTCTAGTTCAAATTTCCTTTCTAAATTCTACATGAATCCTCCCCTAGTTTACCAATTATCCTTTCCCTAGGGTTAAATCTTTTCAATCCAAGAGCTACTTGTGAAATGAGTTGTCGCATCCTTTGTTTTTCACTAGGGAGTCATATAGAGATGTGTTACTGGCCACTATGGTCAGTTTTAAACAGAAAAAAAAGGTATTAATACTAGTCTTTGCTTGCAACTTTCCAATTTGTATCTTGATAATGGATCCTCTATGACATTACTGTCTTGTGTAACTGTCACCAATTCCTTAACTAAATTTTTCCACTCTGCAAAAGGAACCTGGGTGAGTCACTTACGAAATTATAATCTTGATTATAATCAAACCAAACACCTTTCTTTCAGAGACTATCAAAGCATAACAAGTGAATGTGAAAAGTATTATTATAATAGTTGCTTCAAAATGAGGCAAAGATCTCACAAAACCATTTCTACTTGAAACATTTTGTCTATGGTGCAGTCCCAAAAGGTTAACTTATTACACCTTCCCTACTAAGTTGTTTAAATGCTTTTGAACAAACAAAGTAAACAACCGGGAGTAACGTTATTCAGGTATCTTACTTGAATTCAGTCTACAAGCAACCACTGAAGACACCAAAATTCAACAAAAATGCTTGGGAACTGAACATTCAATTACAAAACATGCAAATGAATAGTCATATCAGAAAGCCACAAATATATCATAAGTAGTCACCTTTTCTTCAAAGCCAAAGCAGGAAAAATAAGAAATTTTAAAAGGCAAAGTGGGGGGAGCGAGGACAAACAAATAATTTTCCCAACTTTTCTGATATGACCTTTGTCCTCTACTTTTAAAAACCCTCCGACTGGATGGAACAAGATCCATGTACTTATTTAGCTGACTGTGTGGGGTTACTTTTTCCTACAAACGTCCTTTTGCAAAAAGCATTTCTGATTGTATCATGAAGTTATCTCTTCGCGGAAGCAATAGTTCTTGCTACTCGCTGGGACTCCGGAATTGTTTAGCAGGGTTTTATTTTGTTTGTTTTGTTCGGTTTTTTTAAGGCGCCTTTGTAAATTATACCAAACAGGCCGACTGCTGGTAACTCGAAGAGGCAAGGTTCCATGATTCGGAATTGCTGAAATTCTGTGTTCCTACACTCCATCTCCCAATCCTCACCCCTAACAAATCAAGAGCATCTTTCTTCCTTAACACGTGCCGTTCTCACTCTATTTTAAAAGCACTCAAGAAAGGGCGGGCTGTGGTAGTAAGGCGAATCCGGAATGGTTTGGACGACACCAGCCCCAGGGAGATCAGGCACACTTCCCCCGCGTCCAGCAAGCTGCACGGCCCGGGAGACTCCTGGAGTCGGGCCAGCCATGCATCTGGGCATCCTGAGACCCCACGCGGTCTCGGCAGCCGCGGCGTGGCCGGGGAGCCCGGCGAGCGCGCGGGACGCGGCGCCTCGGGAAGGAGAGGGCGCTGGGGAGGGACGGGGCGCCGTCGCTGGGCCCGGAACCGCTCAGGAGGCCATGGCCAGGCCCGGCCGCACCGAGCAGAGCCGTGGCAGGAGAGAGGCAGCGTAGCGTCCGACTCACCTGCCCATTCACCGAGCCCTGGGCCGACCCTCGCCTCGTTACCCACACCCCAGAGTCGGAAGGCCTTGAAGAGCGAGTACGACAAGCGCAGGGACAGGTAAGTCACGGTGCCCGCGCCCACCCAGTACAGGAAACCGGCAACTGGGAAAGCGCTCTCCATGGCTCCAGACCAGGCCTCACTATCTCCGTGAATAAAAAAAAAAAAAAGGAATAAATGAATGAAGCCAGGAGGAGGCGCCGACCGTGACGGTGAGGACAACACTCAACAGACGGCTCCTGGAGTACTTTACACCTAAACCCCGCCCACGTGCCATATCGGCGCCGCCAATGGTGATTTAGCTTTCCGTCTACGCATACTGCATCATCGATTGGCTAACTCCAGCTTCATCGCCCCGCCCACTGCCCCCCGTCTTTGTGCACGCCTCGGGCGGTGCTTCCGCTCTAAAACCGGCGATCGTTGTGCTGCCAATCAAGCTTTAAGTCCCGCCCAATCGCGTTGCCCTTTCTCTTGATTCCGCTCCCAGGCTGCAAGTCTCACCCGACCAAAGCGCCTCGGTCTCTCATTGGCTCCGGCGGTTCTCGCGACTGCGGAAAACTGCACTATGATTGGCCAGTCGGACCCAGTCAGTCTCAGGTTTAATGAGGCAATGGGATCTCCTGATGAATGGAACGTTTGTAGTAAGAGTGGAGCCATGTGTTTATTTTCACCTCTGAGCTCTGTCATGGGTCCTATAAACTTTCCCCGATGGACACAGTCCTCTAAGTCTATTCCTTCCCCCACCGCTCCCATACGCTTTCCTTACACTCCTTGACTTAAATGTTTGATCTAGGTTGGAGCTCAGTAGTAGAGCGCTTGCCTAGCACGTGTGAGGTGGAATCAAGCCCCAACACTGAGTGAAGAAAGAAAAAGAAAAAAAAAAAACAGTGAGCTAAGTATCTGGTCTCCCACCTGCCTTGAGCAAATGGTAACATTTGCTTCCCAATGATTTGGAGTTAAAAGCTTGATGTATATCAAGTAACTAACACACAGTGGCATAAGATAGGTGAATGAAAAGCTAGAGGAATACACAAAAATTCGCTCTGTTTCTTTTGTTTCTCTCCACCCCTATCCCGTGTCTGTAGGAGAAAAGAGTAGAGTTTTAAGGGGACACAGGCATGCAATAGAGGCCTGCGAAATGGCTCAGACAAGTTCCAGCGAAAAAGACTACAAATCAAGTTTAAATAATGTGCAAGGCAATGAAGGGCCTCACATGTATTCTCTTCTCCTCCAAGAACTTCTGTTCTTTTTTCTGGCATGCATTTGGACTCACAGAAGGTACCTAAAATTCATTCAGGAACTGCTAATTCAAGACCTGAGAGCTCTTTGGTCAAATAATTCAACTTATCTTGAAGCTAATTTCACAGTTTATATTTACTTTGAGCCTTACCCTTTCTATCCTTTCCTCTCTCTTATCAAGATGAAATTGATACAACCATAAGGCTTGAGGTGTTCTCTATAAACTGTCCATTGTCCAAAAGAACTGAGCCATGAGTAGAGCTGACACCATATTTTAACTGAGTTTGATACATTTGGCTGGGGCTGCCTCCCCCGCTCAGCCAAAGTCCCATCACTGCTTTCCCTCAGCTTTTCCCTCAGTGGGCTCAGATCCCAGCTCTCTCTACTTCTTTGCACTTCTCTTACATGGTTTTAGATACCAGCTGTTAGTTTACAGCTGATGTCTTCCAAATATCTTTATCCAGGCTCGTCTTCTGCTTAGAAGTCCAGGAGCCTACTCAACAGCTCCACTCAGGTGTAAAATAAACATCTCAACCTAGTATATTTAAAAATAGAGCTCCATCTATTTCTCTCTTCTTCATCTTCTTCTCCTCCTCCTCCTCCTCTTCCTCCTTCTTCCTCTTTTCTTCCCCACAATTTACCCCCTTTCTAAGAACCAAAATCTAGAGGTCAATTTTGATTCTTTTCTATTACATTCTCTTATCCAATTCTTTAGCAAATCTGATCAGTTCATCTTCAAAATATACCCTGACTGATCAGCTTTCCTCATCTCTACTACTATCAACTAATCCAAATCACAAGCATTTCTACCTGGAATTATGGTATCACGCTCCTAACTGGTCTTTCTGAAGCTTCCCTGGCAAACAGATATCGTTAATGCAGGAACATTTTTAACTAAATAAGGACATGTGCCATGGAATGGATTTTCTGTTGCTGCAAGAATTCATTTTGAGTATAAAAGAAGATCAAAGAATGAAAGTATCTCATTTTGGTCTCCTGTCTTTTTCTACAAAATCCAGGAACTACCGTTCAATTCACAAGAATAATCTTTATTAAACTGGGTGTGGTGGCACTAGCCAGTAATCTCAGCACTTCAGCAGCTGGGCAGGAGAACCACCATGAGCCAGCCTAGGTAGGCTACGTAGTGAGTTCAAAGCCAGGCTGAACTACCTATTGCGACCCTGTCTCAGAAAAGAAAAATAATCCTTATTAAAAGTGTACATATTTAGGGGCTGGAGTAGTTCATCAGTAAAACATATGCTTAACATGCACAAGGCCCTGAATACAATCCCCAGGCCCACAAAAAAAAATCATATTTTTATCATCTCAGCCTCTTTTTTAAGATATTAATTGTTTTATCTACTAAAAGAAAAAAAAATAGTGCCTTCCACAGAGTTAAGTAGTATGTCCACACCTTTAGAGTTCAGGGTGAAATTAAACAATATTCCTTTCTCTGAATTAATTTTATGAACAACTGAAAATTTAAATGCATACAAAACCCTGTAACAATGGCTCACTCCTATTCAGCATGTTCTGTACTAAAATTTAACATATAGACAAGAGTTAGACAAATGTAAAGTCATTTACAGCTCTCCAAAGAGGAAGTCATACTATCAAATTGTGAGCATTGGTGTCAAGTAACTTGGGACCAGATCCTGGCTCTACCTCTTACTAGTTGTGTGGTCTTGTATAAATTTAACTACTAAGTATTCAAAATCACTATGTGTGAAATGAGAAAATAATATTTAAGCATTTAACAGTGATTACCAGGCAGCCACTGGATATAGTATTCCATGAAGTAAGTAGTCCCATTTTACAAATGAGCAAACCGAGGCTTAAAATATTTAAGGAACTTTCCTGTGGTCACACAAGAGATGAAGACACATGATGGGAAGTTGAACTAAAAAAACATGACTATGAAATTATGTCTCCCAAACTAGCTTAGAGAAGGTAGCATAAAAAATGGCTAAAGGAAAGTAGAAAAGTCTCTAAAATATGCGGTAGTTATACAAATAACATACTCAGATACAACCACACTGGATTTCAGTATCATTTATTTAAAAGAGTTCAGAACAATCTTTAACATGGAAAAAATGTGAAACCAAAGTGCATAATATTAGTATACAAATATTCCCATTTAATTGGAAATTCATTTTCAGTATTTCAGAAAATTGTGTTTCAGATCAGATTTTCATGATGAAATCAAGAGTAATTCAATATAGCCGGGCGTGGTGGCGCACGCCTTTAATCCCAGCACTCGGGAGGCTGAGGTAGGTGGAGCGTTGTGAGTTCGAGGCCGGCTTGGGCTACAACGCGAGCGCAAGGCCAGCCTGAGCTACATAGTGCGACCCTGCCTCAAAAAACCAGGGTTGGGGAGTTTGGCTTAGCGGCTTAAGCGCCTGCCCTGGCAAGCGCAAGGCTGTGAGTTCAATCCCCAGTGCCACAAAAAAAAAAAAAAAAAAAAAAAAAAAGTAATTCAATGTAATTAAAGAAAATTCTGTCACTAGAGAATTTCATAGAAACCAGGAATTCTTAAGAATACCATCTTGGTTAATCTTTTGAGACAAGAGCTGAACCCTTCTTTTTTTTTTTTTTTTTTTTTTTTTTTTTTTTTTTTTTTTTATTTGTGGCACTGGGGATTGAACTCACAGCCTCACACCTGCCAGACAGGCACTTAAGTCACTGAGCCAAACTCGCAGCCCTAATTTTTTTGAGGCAGGGTCGCACTATGTAGCTCAGACCGGCCTTGTGCTCCCGTCCTAGCCCAAGCCGGCCTTGAACTCACAATGTGCCTCCTACCTCAGCCTCGCGAGTGCTGGGGTTAAAGTCGTGTGCCACCACGCCCAGCTGTGAAACCTTCATTTTTGACTGTAAAATAAAACTTGCAAATTTTAAACTGTTCTGACATCTTCTGTCTCATCTTCAATTAAACATAGTTCCAAATGTTGAGCTTTAATTCAACTTTAAATTCAGGTGTCCAATCCTGGGTTAAAAAAAAAAAGTGAAAATCAATTTAAAAGAAACAGAATCTTTAGCAATGGAAATCAGGAATGAAATCTTCAGCAAAAAGTTAATATTTGGCTTCTTTAGAAAATAATGTTCTCATAAGAAATAATGGTGAAAGAATCATGTGTTATGATTCAGTATTACCTTATCAATATTATAATTCAATATTACACTATTTGATATTACAAAGTGATTTTCATACATTCTTCTTAAACATCACAGTAACAACCCCATTTTCCAACAAGGATCCAACTCTTTTTTTTTTTTTTTTTTTTTTTTTTTGCGGCACCAGGGATTGAACTCACAACCTCGCACCTGTCGGACAGGCACTTAAGTCACTGAGCCAAACTCCCAGCCCCTAGGATCCAACTCTTGAAGTTGAATTTTTTTCTGTTAGGACCTCTGTAGTGTAGTGGGCCTAATGCTAGAAACAAATCCTCCTGCAGTAAAAACACCAAGGTTCTTTATATGTCACCACCTACTTAATAACAATTAAGTTCACATGTCATGGAAACTTCTGTAAACCTATGTCTCAAACAAAATTGGAATTAGTTTTTTTTTTTTTTTTTTTTTTTGCGGCACCGGGGATTGAACTCACAACCTCGCACCTGCCTGACTGGTGCGTAAGCTGCTGAGCCAAACTCCCAGCCCTGGTTTTTCGAGGCAGGGTCGCACTGTGTAGCTCAGACCGGCCTTGTGCACGCGTTGTAGCCCAAGCTGGCCTCGAACTCACAACGCTCCTCCTACCTCAACCTCCCGAGTGCTGGGATTAAAGGCGTGCGCCACCACGCCCGGGGGAATTAGTTATTTTGAAACAAGTAATGAAAAATATGTTTAATATCGTCCTTATTTTTTGTTTCAAGGGCTCCCAGAAGTCTATAAAATAAAAAGTATCCTACTCCATTTCTTATGCCCACTACTTGTGACTGGCAATTTGCTCTGTGTTCTCTCCCATTTCTTTTTCTATGTAGGTATGCAACTATACGATATATACAGCAAAGATTTTATAAACCACAGTTTTTTTCTTTACTCAATAATATAGCATTAAGAATACATAATGTGGACTGAGGATGTAGCTCAGTGGTAGAGAGGGTGCCTCTTGTGATTCAGGTCTTCAGTTCAATCCCTAGGACTACATTCATATAAAGTGTTTAAATCAACAAATGAAAATGTCATGATGAAATCCTGATTTATCTAGTAACACATCTCTTAGAATCCCTGATATATCAATCTTTGAGATTTTTTTTTTATTTTAAAGATAGTAAGATACAACAGAACGTAACAGAATAAAGTCAATCTAAACAAAGCAGTAGGACTAGTACAGAACTTCAAAGACCGATAATGTGAGTACAGTAGCTACAATAGCATACCTTGCTATCTACAGATTAGCTGACCATTCCAACAGGTGTAGAATTGAACCAAAAACAAAACAATACAAAATCAATAAAAACAGAATATAAAATAAAGGAAAAAAGAGAAAAATAATAACAATCAGAGTAAAGCAAAATGGTGAGAAC